>JAPYYJ010004670.1:0-10191 GCA_028533885.1 Nasua narica
GGGGCAGTGAGGCCCTCAGGTGAGCGCCCCCCTGCCGCCGCCTCACCACCCGGAACCTGCGCTCACCCCCTCCGAGATGAAGGTGCTGAATCGCGGCAGCATCTGATAGAGCCCCGGGTCCGTCGCAATGCTCTGCAGAGCCTCCTGTCGGGGACGCAGCGAGTGACGGGGGGGCCAAGACCGGGGAGGGATCCGTGGGGCCTTGGGAGGAAGGGACCCCCGGGGGGAGCAGCAGGGCCGTGGGGCCTCACCGCTCTCTTGGCCTCACAGGAGCCCACACAGGCTTCGGTGATCTCCTTGTAATATAGCTGCTGCTCCACGGACAGCTCGTGGATACTTCGAGGCTTCAGCCGCAAAGGGGCGCCCTCCAGCAGGGGTGGCGCCTTCTTCTCCTTCCCTGGGTGAAAACAAAAGCTCCAGGAGAGGCCTCGAACCAGGCAAACCTGTGCTCCCCACCCAGTGAAACCTGGGGCCCGGCTCCTTTCAGGGCTCTCCGGCCACTGGTCTCACCCCTCGCCCAGGCCTCAGCCGCCTCGCAGCTCAGCATCTGGCTTTGGGGCAGGAGCCAGCACAGGCCTGGCCTAGCAGTACTGACCTTTGCCATCGGCCGGAGCAGCCCCTTGACCTTTGCCTTTCAAGGGTCCATCTTCCTCCTGGCCTGGCTTTGCTGACTTCAGGGGTTCCGTGGCCTCAGCCTTCTGCTGTTCTTTGGGAGCTGGGGGCAAAGCAGTCACAGCAGGGATGGCGAGAGTGGCAGGGGATGGAAAGGAAGGAGAGGGGAGGTGAGACAGAGAGGGGTGGGCTCCGGGCGTGGACAAGGTTACCTGGGGGTGGATTCTCGGGGATAGCTGGCTGGCAGCCTTCAATGCTCAGCCAATGAGCTGCAAGGAAAGAAGGTGTCCGGTCGAAGTGCTGGACATGGGCACTAAGGAGCCACTCCACACTACGAATGTGTTTTCCGTTCTGTTCCCGCTTTCCGCAAGTCACCAGCGATCTCACACAGCGGGCTTCTCCACTAGTGACCCCTACCCCCTTTCCCTCCTCCCCACCACCTTGCTCTCCCTGCCCCCAACCTTTGAGGCAGACGTCCAAGGGCACCCGAGGCAGAGGGGTATTGATGATGTCGCTCAGATCAACCTCCTTCTCCTCGTAGAAGTAAAGCTCCCGGCCCCCGCCAGAGGCGAAACGGAAAGGAATGAACTCCTGAGCATGGAAGCCATAGAGCGGCTATATGAAGAGAGAGAAAGAGACCCCGGGATGAGCAGGGGGCCTGAGCAGGCATGGCTGAAGGCAAATCCAGCATCTGGGAGGACGGGTCTCACCACCCTGCCGCTGCACCCCTCCACCCCCCGCCTCAATCCTGTGGGTCCCAATCACCTCGACATTCTTTAGCTTCAGCGCATAGTCAATGTCACTGGTGGTGAGCTTCTGCCGCTTCCCCATGTGCATGAACTTCAACGCATCCTGGGGGTGGGAGACAGGCAGACATCAGCCTGACAGCTTGAAGAAGAAGGGTCCTGGGCAGCAGCCTTGACACGATGACCAGCGGGGCAGACGAGTCAGGTTACCTGGGCAATCTCCTTGATGCGGTAGCTGACCTCATCGGTCAGCAGCTGGCAGGTCTCCTCCTGAATCTGAGCGATCCCCATCGACTCGGCCACCACCTTCATCGACTCCGAGGGCAGCACCGTATTGCTGAGCTTCAGCTTCTTCTCCTCAGCCATTCTGGAGCCCCTCTTTCCCTCCCCCAAACGGTAATAACCCAGGGTGGAGAGATGGACACCCTGGCAGGGAGATGGGGTGGGCAGAAGAGATTAAAAAAAGTGAGTCAGCAGCGGGGGTAATGGAAGCCGGTAGCAATCCGATCCAGTGGCACACAGCGTACAGAGCTCCGATTCTGTGCCCGGTGCTGGGCAAACTGAGGCGCAGTGAATGGACGTGGCCTCGATGGAAAATTCTGGCCCTAGACGCCCCAGCTGGGTTATTTGGGCAAATTACTGACACTCTCCCAGCTCTGGATTTCTTCCCCATATTTGGAATGTGGGAAAGGCCTTGTTTCCCGAGGTTGTTTCGTGTATACCTGCATCTCCTCTGCCCCTTCTTGCACCATTATTCGTGCCTGACACAAACGCAGTAACGGTTAAATCCAACGCTCCCGCTCTGAGCCGATACACCCACACAACCGAACGTGATGAAAACACACACAACCATCCCGACCAGTTCTTAGTTTAAATTCATGGCCGTGAACTTCAAACGAACCCCTCATGCTGCCGGACAATCATTCTTCATCTACACGTCCGTGCACTCGGTCTCCCTCGGTCCTGTGTGACTCCTCCTCTCCTCCTCACCTCAGGCCATCGGAAGAGACCGTCACAGATTCCCACCACACCTACCAACCTAACAGCACTGGCGCCCACATCCTCTGCCTCCCCACTGGTTACTTCAAATATTTAAGTAGGCTCCACGCCCAGCACAGAGCCCATTACGGGGCTTGAACTCACAACCCTGAGATCAAGAGCTGGATGCTTGGGGTACCTACGTGGCTCAGTTGCTAAGCATCTGCTTTTGGCTCAGGTCATGATCCCAGGGTCTTGGGATCAAGCCCCACGTTGGGAATCCCTGCTCAGTAGGGAGTCTGCTTCTGCCTCTGCCCCTCCCCTCTGCTTGTGTTCTCTTTCAAGTAAATAATCTAAGAAGAAGACGAAGAAGAGTTGGACGCTTAACCACTCAGGCGCCGCCCCCCTCCTGTTAGAGAAGCTGCTCGTGCCCCTCACCAATTCCCAACATTGCTTCCTCCCTGCATCGCCACCACGTTGCCAACCTACCCAGTCAGTCATTCCTGCCAGCCTACAAAATGGAGTTATTCCTCTCAAGAAAGCAAACGGTGGCCTATCCATGCAACGGAATAGTTTTTGGCCTTAAAAAGGAAGGAGATTCAGACCCGTACTATACCAAGGATGAACCCTGAGGACACTATGCTGAGTGAAATAAGGCAGCCACAAAAGGACAAATAATGTATGATTCCACTTACACGAGGTTCTTAGTGGAGTCAGAGTCAGAGACTCTGCAAGTGGAGTTGGGTTGCTGGGGCTAGGGCAGGGAAGAATGGGGAGTTAAGTGTTTGATGGCAACTGAGTTTCAGCTTTACAACGGGAAGAGTTCTGGAAGGACGGATGGTGTGACGGTTGTATAATGATGTGAACATATTTAATCCACTTGAAATGGTTTAGAATGGTGAGCTTTAGTGTATTTCACCACAATTACGAATATAAAACAATATTTTCTTCATTCCACTTTCTCTCCAACATACACCCCGTTTTTCAGCTCCTCCTTGCAACTAAACTCCCTGGAAGAGTTATCTTAAGTTTCTAATTCCTCTCCTCTCCTCTCTTGCACCTACTCCAAGCAGGCTTTTGACACCACCAGCTCCCCGAAACCACTCATCAAGGTCACTGATGACTCCACATCGCCAAATCCAAGGCCCACTCTCTGTCTTCATCATACCTGATCTGCCAACGGCACACACTATAGCTGACTGCTCCCTCCTGAAAACTCCTTACTCCACTGCCTTCTCCTGGTTTTCCTCCTACCTCACTGGCCACCCCCTCTTGGTTTCCTTGACCAGTTCTTCCTCTTCTCATCTGCCTAATGCTGGAGCATCCTGGGCTTGGTCTTTGGTTTTCTCCTGTAGCTACAACTTGCTCCCTTGGTGATGTCAATTACCCTCAAATTTCAGTACTGCTTATAGGCTGATAGTGGCCAAGTTTATATCCTCAGCCCAGAGTGTTCTTTCCTAACATCAGATTTGTATATCAAACTGTCTACTTAAAATCTCTTCTACAACTGAACTCCTGATCTCCCTCCCCACCTGCCCCATTTTTCTTCATCTTCATGGCAATGCCATCCACCCAGGCACTCACTCTTTATGTAAGCCCTCCCATCAAATCGGCCAAGTGATCCAACCTGATTCCTCCACTCCCGCTGCATGGCCAAGTCACCATCATCTCTCGCCTAGCTAACTTCAACAGTCTCCTGATAAGGTCTTCCTGCTTCCACCCTTGCTCCCCATATCTATTCCCAACACAGCAGCCAGAGTGATTCTGTCAAAATATAAGTCAGATTAGGTCATTTCTCTGCTCAAAACCCTGTAATGGCTCTTTGTTTGCCACAGAGTAAAATCCAAAACCCTAATTACAGTTTATAAGGCCCTTCATAATTTGCCCTCTCCCCATCACATTTCTGGTCTGCTTTCCTTCCTTCTTCCATCTGGTTCCAGCCCCAATGGCCTCCTATTGTTCAAACCTCACAGGCAAGCTCTTGCTTTATGGCCTTTGCTCTTTTCCTTCTGCTTCAAATGCTCTTCTCCAGATGCCAGCTTGGCTCCCTATTCCCATCACCCTATTCAGCACCACACTCCAATCCCACTGTTTTTCCCCTTCAAGGTATTCAGCATCTAATATATACTGTATTTGTTTATCACCACCACACCTTCCCTTTCCACCCCCCCACTGTGTGGACAAAAATCTCTGTTAATGCTCACTGATGTATTACAAAAACCCACTGGTGCCTGAGTCACTGTACTCAGTAAGTCATTTGTCAAATAAATCAGCGAATGATGAGGCTTAAAGATGTAGGTGCTCAATAAATACACGGTACCATAATTATCAAGATGAACAAGATATATAGGTCCCAGCTTGGAACCTGCTTTGTGGCCAAAAGGAAAGTGGCTCGCTTGAAGTTGGCATTAGGAAGACGACTGTCAAAAGTGTTTAGGACTGACAGCGGAGTGTTGATGGGGGCGTGCTGGAGGGGTGAGCACGGGGGCGAAAGAGAATTTGGTCTCCTCCTCCACTGTTTTAAGTCTTATGTTCAGGGAAGACATTTATTCAACACATACTCTGTGCCTGGCGCCGGGTATATAACACACTGTCGTATCCCAGAGGTCACTGGCGAACTCTTACTAAAGCCTTCAATACCCTCCGTAACCTCTGCCAGCAACAGCTCACAAAACACGCTACGATCTCAGGAGCCCCTCAGGTCAGTGGAGTCAGCAGGAAGGCCTCACAGAAGAAGGTTAACTTGAACTGGATGTGGACAGTGGCTTATCCAGCAAGGAAGCCAGTCGAAGCTCCCCAAGCAATGGGTACAGCGCGGAAGAAGGCGCTGAGAGCCCACCTCATGCCCCCCAACACCCTCCACTGCAAACACACGCACACAGAGTCCGTACGCGCACGGACACACAACCCACCGTCCTCCTCCAGGCTCACACATAGGCCCTTCAAAGAGACTAGTCCGGGGTGGCACTCAGACCCGCCACCGCCAGCCGAACGCCCCACGCAGGAAAAGTCTCTCACCGCCGCCAAAGCGCCGCTCACCCGGCGCTCGGCGCCATGTTGGCCCCGCCCCCTCACGGGAGCAGGTCCTGGCAGAGACAGAGAAGAAGTCACTGCCCCTTCCCCGAGCTGGAATAAGTCTCCTAGGCTAACGGCGTAAAGTGGAATTAAAAACGGGTTTTTCTGTCTACGCGCAGGGAGCACACCCTCCTACTACAATTACTTCAGTTTACACTTTCACTATCCGGCGGCCAGGACCCCAGGAAGCGCCACAAAACAGAGGCGGGATAGCCGGGAGAGCAATGAGGCCCCACCCCCTTCCGGACCGGGACTGCGCGTGCGCCTCTCACGCCAGGCTGGATGGAAATTCCCGCCGACCCCCTCCGAATTTAAAGGGCCCGCTGACTTCCCGAAGTTGGTTTGAAGGCAAGGGCTTGTTGGTTGTGGACAGCACTTTGTCATGGGACCTGTGCGGTTGGGAATGTTGCTTTTCATTCTGGCTGTGTATGGCGCTTGGGTTGCGACGCCGAAAGAGGAAGACGATGACACAGAACGCTTGCCCAGCAAATGCGAAGGTAAAGGGAGTGGCCCCTATTCGCATCCCTCTGCCCATCTCCTTAGTCTGGACAGGACCAAATGGACCGTGATTGGTGGGCCACTCGATCTCCTTGAAGACCTCAGGGAGATTCTGGTGGAGCCTGGCTGAATTCGAAGGGGCTCAGGGGAGGGAATGCATAGCGCTACCCCACAACTGTGGCACTACAATTCCCGTCGGGCATCCAGAGGAAGTCCTCTTTTTTCTTGCTTGCGTAGCCCCAGTGATCTGTGGGAATTGTAGTCCAGAGACTATAGGCCCAGAATCACCAATCTACTGAGCACCTAGTGTGTTTCCCCCCATTACACTAAACCTAAACCTGGGGAGCCTGTAGGAGCTGGGTGTGAGGCTCATACCTGTGGACATCCTCTGCTCCACCCTTGCAGAGAAGCTCTCAAATTACAGGCCCCACGCCCTGGGGAGGGCTTGGGTGTAAGTAAATAAGGCCCTGAAGCTCGTAAAGAGGAGGCCACAGAAATGGAGGAGGTTCCCAATACATGTGAGGTTTTGCAGAGGGTGTATACTTACGGATTTTACTGCGAGCAGCGTCTTATGTGGCTGCATGACAGTGGTGACTGAGTGGGGGAGGGGGAAACACTTCAGAGCTGGGCCTTTGAGTTCCCTGGTTCCCTAGTTTGTTGCCTTCCTGACTTTAATTTCTTCCCCGGATTCTTTTTCCCTTCACCCCACTCTACCCTGCATTCAGTATTGGTGTTCCACATGACCTGAGCCTACCTCGCTTCTCCTCCTTGCTCTAACACCTCTGCAGGCCTCCTGCTGTGGTCAGAATACACCTGTTTTTGGCACAGTGGAGAAGTCTCTTTGGTGTATGGGCCCCACCGCTCTTATATTTTTGTATTTCCACCCCTGTCCTCAAAGTGCCCATGATTCAGCCACACTGAACTTCACAGCTGTCACCGAGCTGGCCTTATCCTCTTGCACTCTGTGCCTCAGCACACTTTTTCCCTTTGCCTGAAATAACCGTCTCCCTTCTGTATTTGATTTTTCAAGACCCAGTTTAGATGTCGTTCCTTTGGAAGCCTTCTTATTTTCTGTCACCTCCCACTATATTGTAAGCCCTTGGAGGGAAGGAGAGTACTTGTGTCTCTGAGGTCCTGGCATAATGCCTGGAACATCTTAGGCACTTTTGTTACTTGCCCTGTGTTTAGCTTGCTTGGCACTTCTGTATAGGCCACTCCCTTTCTTGGGACCCACTTCGTGCCAGGTCAGGTGCTAGTTGCTGGAAGACAGTGGTGGGAACATACACAATGCTCATCCTTAAGGAAATCACAAGCACCCCACCCAGGGGCGCCTGGGTGGCTCAGTGGGTTAAAGCCTCTGCTTTCCGCTCAGATCATGATCTCAGGGTCCTGGGATCGAGCCCCGTATCGGGCTTTCTGCCCAGTGGGGAGCCTGCTTCCCCTTCTCTCTCTGCCTACTTGTGATCTCTCTCTGTCAAATAAATAAAATCTTCAAAAAAAAACTTCTATTAAAAAAAAAAGGAAACCACAAGCTAGCAGCAAGTCAGTAAATGACCATTGAATGAATTTTGCATTTCCTAAAGAGATTGGATCTCTCATTAACCTCTAGTGTAGGGCCCATCACACCACACTGTCATCATTTGTACCCAACTGTATCAGCAAATGTCCCGTGGATAGGGATCATGGGTCTTATTGCTCTCATGCCTATAGGAGCTCAATAAATAACTCCAGAATAAAAGCAAACATTTATACAGTGCCCACTATATGCCAGGCACTATTCCAGGGGCTTTACAGAGCTTGATTTATTTAATCCTCACCACACCCCTACGGAGAAGGTTCTGCCTTATTGTTATCTCCATTTTAGAGATGCAGAAACCAAGACACAGCAGAATTGCCACATAGCTGTTAAGTGGCTGAATCAGGATTCTAACCCAGCCAGTCTGGCTCCAGTCTGCTGCTTTTGCTCACCTACCGAATGAGTTGCTGGAATGTTTATCTTTCACATCCTTGTGGACATTTAGTGTGTAAGCTGCTGAGCCTGGAACTACAGGAAAAGCTGAGTCGCACTGGCCGATCTCGAGAGGTGCTGGAGCTGGGGCAGGTGCTAGACACCGGCAAGAGAAAGAGGCACATCCCGTACAGTGTTTCGTGAGTTCTTCTTGTTGTGCCTCTACCTTCTGACCCCTGGGGGACGCTTGGAAGCTCCTACAGTATCCAAGAAATCTTTGTTTCCCCTCTTCCCACAGAGAGACAAGGCTGGAAGAGGCCTTGGAGAATCTGTGCGAGCGGATCCTGGATTACAGTGTTCATGCCGAGCGCCAGGGCTCACTGAGATATGCCAAGGTCAGACTCTTCCCTAGGGGAGCATCCCACTTTTCAGAAACAGTGGGTATCCCCTAGGACTCATCTCCCTCCAGCTCTGGAGAGTGTCCCCTCCCCATTGTTAGACTCCCTCATGTCACCCTCATGGAGTTCACCCCTCAGTCTCTGGTAGTTGACAGTGCAGCTGTGGCAGAAAGGGGAAGAAGGTGGGGCAGTGAGCTGGCCTGATCCCAAATTCTTATCTCTCAGGGTCAGAGTCAGACCATGGCAACGCTGAAAGGTCTGGTGCAGAAGGGCGTGAAGGTGGATCTGGGGATCCCTCTGGAGCTGTGGGACGAGCCCAGCGTGGAAGTCACGCTCCTCAAGAAGCAGGTAGGACAGGACACTGCACTGCCCAGGGCAATGAGAAAGGAACTTGAGGGGAGACCTAGATCCTTGGGAAGTCCACCTCTGAGCAGGGAGAAGGGGAGAGAATGAGGACTCTGTCATTGACTGAAGTGGGTCCAGGAGCATATCAAGGAGTAATTATAGAGGCTGATAATATCTACTACCACATATTGAGCACCTACTGTATGCCAGATTTGGACCCACATACTTTCCACCTGCTGCCTCATTTTACCGTCATGACAACTTCATGTGGTAGGTACTGTTACCATTTCCCATTTTATAGGCAAGGAGCTGAGACATAGAGTTTAATAGCCTACGTGGCAGAACAGGTGCTAGTAAATGTTTGTTGAATGAAGGAGGATCACCATCTTGGAAGCCAAGTTTAGCTTCCTGCTCTTCAGGGTGGGGTGGGCAGACAGGAGTGAAGAGCAGAGAGGAGGGTTTTCGAAGCCCAGCAGAGTAGATTCCCTTCTGACCCTTGTACTTGATTAGTGTGAGACAATGCTGGAGGAGTTCGAAGATGTCGTGGGAGACTGGTACTTCCATCATCAGGAGCAGCCCCTACAGCATTTTCTTTGTGAAGGTCATGTGCTTCCCCCTACTGAAACTGGTAAGTGTGTGGGCCTGGCCCCTTTCCCGCCAGACCACAACCTCCCATACACCCCAGACTAAAATCTAAACTGTTTTCTAACACCCAACCTAGCGTGTCTACAGGAAACTTGGACTGGCAAGGAAAAGATCACAGATGGGCAAGAGAAGACAGAAGGGGAGGAGGAGCAAGATGAGGAGGAGGAGGAAGAGGAAGAGGAGGAAGAGATGATCAACACACCAGGGCACTCCAAGCATGACCCAGAGGATCTTTGACTCTTGCCTCTGAGGCCCCAGGAGGCACAGAGCCATGGAGAAGAGAACCCTCTGAAATCTGAGTTCTCCGTGCTCCACATAAGGGCATGTGCGTATGTGTGAGTGGTCCCACCCCAGAGCTTGTAGCTGCTCTCTCCTATCTAGTCTCAGGTAGGATCCTGGTGGTGCAGCATGGCATGGCCATGGAGACAAAAGCAGGAGCAGTAGGTGTTAGGCCTACTCTAACGATAAGTCCTCTGCCTGCCATCTAGCCCCATAATTGGCAGGGGTGTGTGTGTGTGTGTGTATGTGTGTTTTGACAGATTTGAAGGCTTTCCCCTTTAAATCTGTGTGTGTGTGTGTGTGTGTTTTGACAGATTTGAAGGCTTTCCCCTTTAAATCTCTCCACTACTTCCCACCCTACCCAGAGGTCACTGAAGCCTTTGGAGCTGTGGGTCTGGGGGGCGGGCACTTTGCCCTCAGGGTCTGTTTTTAGATCCTTACAAGGAAAAAGCCGGCAGGAACATTCTCTACGACCTACACACACTGCCTGCCTCTAGGAGGCTACAAGCCAACAAACAAAAAAAATGGGGACACTATGAGGATGGGGCCATGTTGATAAGTTAGGTGGGGTATATATTTTGTTCTACTTCATACTAATTTCACCGAGGGCCCACCATGTAGTTTCACAGGTGCCAAATTTTCTACATCGCTAGTAAAAAATTTTTTT
>JAPYYJ010004671.1:0-10191 GCA_028533885.1 Nasua narica
CACCATCATCACCATCATCACCATCACCACCATCACCATCACCACCATCATCACCATCACCATCACCACCATCACCATCATCACCATCATCACCATCACCATCACCACCATCATCACCACCATCACCATCATCACCATCACCATCATCACCACCAACATCATCACTACCATCATCATCATCAACATCATGAACAACATCATCAATGACAATATTAACAAAACAACATCATCATCATAAAAAATAACATTAAAACAGCAGCAGCAGGAACCGTGGCCACTTAATGGGTATTGTAGTGCCTGCCAGGAGGTGGGCTAAAAGCCATGCCTAGATTATCCCATTTTGTCCCCATCACAGACTTGTGAGGTAGATCCTATCATTATTTGCATGTGCAGACGAGGACTGTGGAATTCAGAGAGGTCAAATTAACTTGCATAAGGTCATACAGTCAGGACAGTGCTGGGATTCAGCTCAAGTAGTGGCAATGCCTACATAATCGTCACACCTTCTCAGGGTCTTCCAAAAGCTCCCATATTTTTGGAGCTCAGTCAGTGTGCCATGAATGGACAGAGGGAAGTGAAGCAGCTGATAGTCATCTTCAAGCCCGCCTTTGTCAATCCCAGGGGTTCTTTCTGCCTGGTTTCAAGTCCTATCCCTGCTATGGCCTGAGCAGAGGAAGGGGCTCCTCTAGGGAAAGAACACATACTCCAGACACATCCATATCTACCAGTCATGAGAGTGGGGGAAGGATCAACCAGCCTTGTTCCAAGCACACGCTGCTCCTTACTAATGGGCAATTTTGAGCAAAGCATACCCTTCTTTCTGCCTCTCAATTTCCTCAGCACTAAAATGGCCTCGATATCTTGTCAGGAGTAGTTTTCCTGATGGTCCAATGAGACAGTGAACTCAGAGGTGCTCTGAAGACTGTGAATTACTGTCCGGGGACCAGCTTACTTCTGAAAGTGTGGGAGAGGAGAAAGGAGGAGGTGAGTCCTCATTGAGCACTTTAGAGGTCTGTCAATTTCATTGATCATTTCAAAGAACTGGCTTTTTGTTTCATTGACTTTCTCTGTTGTTTTCTACTTTTGGTTTCATTGACTTGAGCTCTTACTTTTATGATGTTGTTCCTTCTGCTTGCTTTCTTTTTATTTACTCTTCTTTTCCTAGGTTTTTGAGGTGGGAGCTTGACTATTGATTTGAGACTTTTCCTCTATCCTAATGTAAGCATTTAGTGCTATAAAATTCCTTTTCAGCACTGCTTTAGCTGTGTCCTACAGATTTTTGTATGTTGTATTTTCGTTTTTATTTGGTTTAATGGCTTTTTTAAAATTTTCTTTGAGATTTCCTCTTTGATGCATGGATTAAGCAGTTTCCAGGTATTTGAAGATTTCCCCATTGTCTTGCAGCTATTGATTTCTAGGTGGATTCCACTGTGCTGGAGAACACAGTCTGATTTCAGTTATTTTTATTTGTTGAGGTTTGTTTTATGGTCTAGAATATGTCTATCTTCTATATGCTCTGTGGGCACTTGAAAAAAATGTCTATAATGTTGTGATTAGATGGAGTACTCTAGCAATGTTGATTGGATCTTGTTGGTTGAGAGTGTCATTAGGTTCTTCTATATCATTGCTTATTTTTCTGTCTAATTGTATTGTTAGGACAGTAGTGTCAAGGTCTACAACTATAATTGGAGATTTCTATTTTGTCTATTTATCTTTTCAGCCCTCTCAGTTTTTTTCATATATTTTGCGGCTCTGTTGGTTCATATACGTTTCAGGTTGCTATGTATTCTTGGTGGATTGACACTAATATAAGCACTTTCTTTTGATTAATGTTTGCATGTTGTATCTTTTCTTATCATTTTACTTTCAATCTGCTTATAATGTCATATTTGTGTGAAGCTCTTGTAGAGCTAATATAGTTCAGTTAAGTTTAATCTATTCTGTCAACCTTTGTATTTTAATTGGTGGATTTAGGCCATTTATATATAATATAATTATTGATATGTTAGGGCTTAAAGTGGGCTGTCATTTTATGTTATGCTTTCTGTTTGTTTTTTTCCTCTTTTTCATTCCTCTCTTTCCTTTTCTATGACTTCCTACGGGTTACTTGAACAGCTTTTTTTTTAAGACTTCCATTTTGATCTTCCATTAGATGTAGCTATCTTTTAGAGTATGTCTTTTTGTATAGCTATTTTGGTAGTTGCTGTAGATATTACATTATATGTACACAACTGATCAGAGTCTACTGTGTCATCATTCACCAGTTCAAGTAAAGTGTAGAAAGCCCACTTCCCTTTTTTTCTTATTTATAATATAATAGCTTAAAATGTTTTCTGTACATGAAGCTAGAACCTCACATAGTGTTATAATATTTGCTTCAACTTCAATTTGCTTCAGGCATAATTTAGGAAACCAAGAAGGAAAGGAAAATGTATTGCATTCAGTCCATTTTTAATCTCTCTGTTGTTCTTCCTACCTTCCTGATGCTTCACAATTTCTTCTCTTATTGTTTCCTTTCTGTCTGAAGAACTACCATTAGCAATTTTTAAGGTTAGGTCCACTCACAAGACAAATTCTCTTACTTTCCTTCACCTGAGACTGTCTTGATTTCTCTTTCATTCCTGAAGGGTGCTTTTGCTCTACATATAATTCTAGGTTGACAGTTCTTTCATTTCAGTACTTGGTAAATGTTTTGTCACTTCTTTCCAGGCTCCATGATTTCTGATGAAAAATTCACTGTCGTTCTAATTGTTTCCCTTCCATGGGAGATGTGTTGTTATTTTCTGGCTGCTTTCAAGATTTTATTTATTTTTTTAACTTGAAAAATTTGCTTCTTTTCAGAAGTTTGACTATGATGTGTCTTTGCATGGATTTCCTTGGGTTTCTCCTATTTGGGTCTCCCAGACCTTGAATTTGTATGTTTAGGTCTTGTTTAATTTTGGAGTTTTCAGTTATTATTTCTTTAAGTACATTATCCAGCTGCTCCTTCTCTCTCATCTTCTGGGATTCTGATAACAGAAATCTCCTGTTATCATCTTACAAGTGCCTGGGGCTCTGTTAATTTTTTCAGTATGTTTTCTCTGTGTTGGTCAGATTCAGTGATTTCTATTGTTCTGTCTTAAAGTTCATGAACTCTTTCATCTGTCTTCTCCATTCTTCTGTTGAGCTTTTCTACTGAGTTTTTAAAAATTTCAATTATGGTATTTTTCAGTTTTAAAATTTCAGCTTGGTTTCTATATATAGAAATACATACATCTTCTATTTATTTGTTGACACTTATTTTTTTATTACAAGTTGTTTATCACTAGTCATCAGAGCATTTATTTATTTTTTTTTAAAGATTTTATTTATTTATTTATTAGGAAAGAGAGAGAGTGAGAGAGAGCATGAGAAGGGAGAAAGTCAGAGTGAGAAGCGGACTCCCCATGGAGCTGGGAGCCCGATGTGGAACTCGATCCCGGGACTCCGGGATCATGACCTGAGCCGAAGGCAGTCGCCCAACCAACTGCGCCACCCAGAGGCCCCCAGAGCATTTATTGATGGCTGGTTTAAACACTATGTCAGGTAATTATAACATCTCTGTCATCTTGGTATTGGCATCTACTGATTGTCTTTTATCATCATTTTGAGACATTCCTGGTTCTTGGTCTGATGAGTGCTTTTTAGTTGAAACTGGAATATTTTGGGCATTATTTAACCTGTTTTAGTTGACTTCTGCTATTGCTATGGTATGGGATGGGGGTACCACCTCCTTGTTGTTAGTGAGGAATAGACATCCAGGTTCCCCTCTTGGTCTCTGTTGTCATCTTATGGGGCACTTTCACTGGGTGACAATTCAGGCTTCTCATGTGGTCCCTGCTGACACCATGTGGGGATCTTCTTGCCGCCTGATGTGGATGAGAATCCTGGCTGCCAGCTTGGCCTTCTCTGACACTTCCCCAACAGGAGAGGGGAAGTGACAAGGATACTGGGGGATGGAGGCCAATAACAGAAGGTCAAGAAGAAAGTGAAGAGAGAACAAATAATGACTTGAGAAAGCAGATCCCCATTCTGGAGAGAGGGGGAGGTTGAGGCACAGGGCACAGAGAGGAGACTTAGTGAGACAGAGACAGTCCAGCCCCCTTCCCCAGCAGGGGCAGGACAGTGACATGCACTCCTGGGAAGGAGGGTGTCCCAGGGACTTTGCTCACATCCAGAAAGAAAAGGGGGTACTCTTCTCACACAGAGACCCCGAAGACCTGGCTGGTGAGGACAAGTCCTGGGATAGCCCAGAGTCCTTCTCCAAGATGTTGAGGGTCTTCCTCCTTCCTCACCACTTCCCCACCCACTCATCAGTTTGTTCATCTACAGATTAGCTGGGTCTCTCTTCTATGCTTGTCTCAGGGGGCCAGGGTGGTGGTAGCAGGCTCTGTTTTCTCAGGGGATGTGCCCAAGAGGTGAGGGTTATGAAGTCTTGTGGCTCCAGCAGTGGCCTCTGGTCCTCCACTACTCTAGACACCAGTTCATTGTCACCATCATTCCCATCCCCATCATCCTCATCACCATCATCCTCACCCATCATCATCGCTGCCACCATATCACCATCATCATCACCATCACCACCACCACGATCACTGTTATCATCACCACTGCTGTTGCCATCACAACAACAAAACAACAACCATAACAACAAATGTTTGCTGAGCGCTTACATGATTTCATTTCCTTTTTACCACAACACCACAAGGGAGGAGATATTGTCTTAATTTTTTTCAAGTGAGAAAAACTCAAGCTCAGAGAGGTTAACTAAGTTTCCTGACCTCATACAGCTGACTAGTGGTAGAGCCAGGATTTAAACTCTAGTCTATCCATTGCCAAAGACTTTGCCCAACAGGAGCTGGCCATTGAGGCCTTGAGCGGGCTGGGGAGTGATGGCTCTATCCCTTCTGGGTGCTGCCCACAGTGGGGTCTCCCTCACCCTGGGCCCCGCATCTCGTCCTGGACCCCCATCCTGCACACGCATGCACCAGCAGAGAGGAAGCAGAGCCAGGTGTTCAGTGTAGGGCTGGCCAGAGCTCATGTTCAGATGCCCCTGCCCACCTGTTGTCCATCGCTGCCCCAACAACGTGAATGTCCCTTCACTCTTTGTGCAGCCAAAGTGCATGGAGCTAGTTTCCCTTCCTTCAGCTCTTTCCATTTATTTTGCCCTGCTGAATGCTCCACATCTTTGGGACATAGTGAGCATCAAAGCCCTCCTCTCGCAGACATGCAGAACGAAGGTGTTCCAAGACACGATGGTGCTGTCTGACCAGAGGGGTGAGTCAGGCCCCACGCCCACACTGCGAGCGGGTAAATCCCTTCCTTCTGGGTCCATGTGTGAGGTCTCAAGGAAGCCGTCTGGCCTCTGCTCGAGCCATGTGACTTCTCTGCGGTACAGGGGGTGGGATTGTTAGCTGCATGTCCTGGGTCCCATGTAACGACGGGAGGTGTACATGGTTGGGAGCCCCACCTGGACCAGATGGAGAAGGAGCACGCATGTCTCACAAGGTGGACAGACTTGGACTCACGCCCTGGCCCAGCGACTGGTGAGAATGGGGCGGGTGTCCGTGTCATGGGCCGATGTGGGGGCAGAGTGACCGGCACAGGTGAGGTGCCCCACAAGCGAGCTGGACCGGCACAGGTGAGGTGCCCCACGAGCCAGCTGGACCGGCACAGGTGAGGTGCCCCACGAGCCAGCTGGACCGGCACAGGTGAGGTGCCCCACGAGCCAGCTGGACCGGCACAGGTGAGGTGCCCCACGAGCCAGCTGGTGGACAGTAGGTGCCTGCTGGCCGCATGTTGCCCGGCTTCTGGGCCCTGCTACATCTTCGCAGATGCGCGGGGTGGCGTGAGGCTGTCCTTGCTCGGGGGCCTCACACAGGGCAGGAGGGAGTTCCTCTTGTCTGATTTGTAACATCTGATTCTCGTGCCCACCGCTGAGGGCACCGCGGGACGTCTTCCGTCACACCCGCAGCCCCCGGGAGTCAGAATGCTCCAGAGAGCCCGGGCAGAGGGGCCCATGAATATTTCATCACGGGATTCTCGAGGAGCTGCTTCACCGGCGGCTTTGCACTGACTCCTTCCATCTCAGTGACTTATGTCTTCACCCTCTCTCTCTCCTCTTGTCAAGAGCGGACGTTCCAAGGAGCCCTTCACTGCTAAGTAGCTCGCGGTGGCAGAAAGAGAAAGTACCAGCAGCCGACATTTGTCCACATCCCCGGCACAGAATCCCTTCTTGGGCGCTAACCCAGTCGAGTCTCCCCAGAAGACAGAGGTGCCGGGATGATGGCGACGCGGGCTTTACCGACAGGAAGTGGAGGACTCCCACAGCGCCTCCGCCCCGGTGCTCCTCTGGATGCTGAGAGCCCCTGACCCAGACTCCTTTGCAGACCCCGATTCCCACGCAGATCCCACTACTGGGCCTCTGCAGCCGGCGCAGGCCCGTGACCCAGGCTGTCTGTTTTCAGCAGCTGTGCTGTGAGGGAGATTGCACTCTCTGCCTCAGTTTCCTCCCTTCACACATGGGGAGATGAGCACGAGGGCTGCCTTGTCGAAGCCTGGAGACTGCAGCCTGCGAGGGAAGACGGTTCGCAATCACATTTTGATGATCTGTTCCTTCATGACTCTGCACCTCTCCAGCTACTCCAGTACCTACTGTGTGATCACGTGTGTCCCTTTGTGCACGTGCATGTGCACGCAAGCATTCTGTGCCTGTGTGTGCATGTATGTGCACGTGATTATGTGTGCCCTTCTGTGTATGTGTGTGCACGCACATGTGTGCACCTGTGTCTGTGCATGTGTGTGCATGCAAGCATGTGTGTGCCTGTGTGTGCATGTATGTGCACGTGATCACATGTCCCCCTTGATGTACATGTGTGTGCACCCATGTGTGTGCACCTGTGTCTGTGCGCATGTTTGCACACAAGCACATATGGGTGTGTGCACATGTGTGTGCATGTTTTGTCTGCTTTCCCTCTGACTGTGAACTCCAGGACTGTTCCAACTCAGATTGCTTTTCTTTGTACACAGGCCTTTTCACAAAATATGAGAACCCCAATATCTCTTAGATAAATAAACTCCCCAAAAGAAATGCACCGAGACAAGTCGGTTCACCAAGAAGGACCTAAACACAGACACGTGGACCTGCCTCTAATCTAATCCCCGGTCAGCCAGGAGGGAGGCGCCTTTGCGTTAGTCACCTCTCCGCCTGGCCCTGCGGGGCTGACGGGAGGGAGGGCACCCGGGCCCTGCACTCGGAGAGCAGAGGTGTCCCTTGACAGGAGGCCGTGGGGCCCAGCGCCCCAGACTTCATGATGTTCACAGCCTCTGGGGACATGTCAACCACAAAGTCACTGATCTCCAGCCCGCAGAGGGGTGTGCCGGATGGTGCCAGCTTGGCGAATTATCGGCCACTGCACGGAACACACGGGAAATGCACGGAATGTGCACTCACGGAAGGCGGGGAGTGGAGGCGGCGCGTCCACGGACCGGATGGCAGCGGCCCGGGCGGGACGGGTTTCAGCTGCTGGCCGCGGTGGGAGGCCGCAGTGGGAGGCCGCGGTGGGAGGCCGCGGTGGGCACTACTGTACGGAGAGGCAGGCCACGGGCAGCGCGTCCCAAACGGGGCCACTTTGCAAAATTGTCACTCTCTTCAGCTCTCCCGCTCTGAATGAGAATAACACAGAATGTAAAGCTTAAAACCTATTTACCGACATTTTAACAGCTCCAGGGGGTGAGAGTGTGGGCTGTTTTCTCTCACTTCGTCGTTCCTTTAGGAATTGTCTTCCTTTTTTATTTTATGTTGTTTGCAGTCAACGCTTATTACTTTCATAACCGTAGAAATCTTATTTTTATATTTTAAGGGATTCTTCTGTGCTCAAGGCTGGATGCTGGGGCTTTGTTTCCAGAATGCCCCCTTGACTCACCGTCGAAGAGGCTAAATTATGCTAAGGATTTACTTACTTCTGTCCCATCGGACGAGGTGCCTGCAGGTGGGTGTCCTTGAGCTTCTGCCTCACGGCCTGGGCGGCAGCAGTGAGCGGGGACCAGCTTGGGGTCCTGACCAGGAGTCTCCTCTTTCCTGGACTGCAGTTTCCCTGGCAGGAAAATGGGGCGACAGCCCGGCAGGCCCCCCCCCCCCCGGGACTGTAAGCAGGACAGACAGGTGGCCGGAGGTACAGGGACCTGACGGTCACGGCCACTCTGCCAGGTGCATTCCCGGGTACTGACCGCCAATCTCCAGGAGCTCTGCGAAGCAAACCCTGCAGCCCAAGCCTGCTGTCCAAGTGCCCAAATGGCCCAGAGAGGCTAAGAGACTGCCCAGAAGCCGCACAGCTCTCAGGCAGCTGCTAAGTGCCGAATGCTTCCCCTGCCCCCCTCCCCCCACTATTAGGAAACACCGACTTCTGGTGCGATGACATCCGGGGAGGTGGCTGGGCCCAGATGGGGCCCCGGGATGGGGCCCCCACGGCAGATTCGTGTCTTCCTGGGAAGAGGAAGATGCAGAAGACCCACCGCCACCCCACCCGCCTGTGCGACTATAGCAAGAAGTCTGCAAACCAGTAAGGGGTCCTGGCCGGGACGTGAGCACGCCGCCACCGCGATCCTGGGCTGCCAGCCTCCCGCGCTGCGAGGCGTGAGCCCCGCCGGCTCAGCCGCCCGGTCTGCGGTAGCGCCACCACCGCGGCTGAGCCGGGCTCGCCTCCAGCACGCTGGCTCCTAGTCCTGTGATGTTCGACCCTGGCAATAGGACCTCCCTGACACGCGAGTGTAGACCAGTCACCCCGTCCTGGGCCAGAGGAGGAAGTGAGCCGCGCGCCCTTGGGCACGTGCCTTCATCTCTCCGAGCCGCAGGGGCCCTGGCTGTGAGGGAGGGTCACAGCTGCAGCCCTCGCCCCGATCTCTCCGAGCCTGGAAGAACCTCGCACGGTCTCCCAGGGCTGCCGTGACAGACGGCCCCGCACTGGCGGCTCACAGCAGCAGGGACTCAGCGTCTCACATTCTGGAAGCTTCTAGCCTCTGAAATCGCGGTGTCGGCATAGCTGTTGCTCCCTCTGGAGGCTCTGGGGGTCGATCCTTCTTGCTCCTCCAGCTCCTGGGGGCACAGGGGTCCCGTGGCGCTTGCTGGCTTGCGGCTCCTCCGTGGGGGCTGCGTGGTCTCTCTCCCTTGCTCGTAAGGACACCAAAGCCCTTTTCTGCTTTGCTTTAGTGGCGTAACTCACTGTGGTTTTTGGAAATGAAGTTTCCATTGTAGGAAAGTTCAGAGGCAGTACGGAGAGTTCCCACCTACTACACATCTTGTTTCTGCTGTTCTCAATACATGATTCTTAATAATGTCTCCTTATAGCGGGACATTTGTCCCCATTGATGGAACCAGTGTTGATATGTGACTGTGGACTAAACGCTGTGCTCTCTTCTGGTTTTCTGTTTTACCTAATATCTTTCTCCTGCTCCGTGATCAGGCTTCTCTTGCTCGAGGCCGTCTCTCAGACCTCCTCGTTTTTGCTGACTTGGACGGCTCCGAGGAAGTCAGGCGTTCTGTGGAATCCGTCTGATGTGCTCCTCGCCATCCGACAGCTTGTGCGTCTCTGGGGAGAAGAGCACATGGGCGACGGGCCATCTCATCTCTCATCACAGCGTCCGTGCTGCCGCGACTCGTGTCTACCCATGGGGACCTTGGTCGCGGGTTGGAGGCGGTGTCTGTCCCCGGGAAAGCCCCCTCCCCACCCTTCTCTCCAGATGTTCGGCTTGGGAAGGAAGCCACCGAGGGTAGCCTGCGCCTATGGAGTGGGGGTCACACCCCCTCCTCGAGGGCAGGGAGTCTACCTGCGTTATTTGGGATCGTCTGGCTTGGGAGCTTTGTCTATTTTTATTTATATGTGTATTTAACCAATCACGTATTTATGTCAATATGGACTCGGGGATATTTAATTGATTCCTTGGGTTATAAGCCATAATCACTCTGCTAATTTTGTTCCAGCTTTGGCCGCGGCGCGCCCTTCCAGCGGGTCTTGCCCCGTCAGTGTGTGTCTGAGCGTTTGCTCTCTCTCTCGCCCACGGGAGGCCCCGGGCTCACTTTGCACACGCGTCTTGTCCGGGTCCTGCACGCGGCCGTCTGTCCACGGGGCCGGCTTCTCTCGGCTGCGATGCTGGCGGCGGAAGTCTGGGCGCTGG
>JAPYYJ010004672.1:0-10190 GCA_028533885.1 Nasua narica
GAGATCACAAGTAGGCAGAGAGGCAGGCAGAGACAGAGGGGGAAGCAAGCTCCCCGCCAAGCGGAGAGCCTGATGTGGGGCTCGATCCCAGGACCCTGAGATCATGACCTGAGCCGAAGGCAGAGGCTTTAACCCACTGAGCCACCCAGGCGCCCCAACCAAAGAGATCTTAAAGGAGAGGGGCTTTGCTGTTACTTGAAGAGGGGATCTGCAAACCTTGCATTAAAGTTTTTAGACAAAGATGCAATTAGGGGCTGCTAAGTTCATGTCAAGGTTGCAAAGTTCCAAGCAGAAGGAAGAATATGATGCTTCAAAAAAGAAGTGCAAAAACCACAAGAAGACAACCTTACACATCACAATTACAGCAGCTCAGTCTGGGAGTCTGCTCTCTGCAGGTCTTGGATGAGGCCCTGGGGCTGCAGAGCAAAGAATCAGAGAAAACTCAGAAATAAAAATGGAGATAGTGACATCTTCTGGGTAAAACAATTAGAAGTCTTCAGAAAGTAAAGGATGAAAAAGAAGCTTAGAACCAAGGAAGGCTTCAAGGCAGTTAATCAAACCTTGGAGTAACCAGGAAACCCAGAGATTTCTTTTTTTTTTAAGATTTTATTTTATTCATTTGACAGAGAGAGATCACAAGTAGGCAGAGAGGCAGGCAGAGAGAGAAGAGGAAACAGGCTCCCTGCTGAGCAGCTCCATTCCAGAACCCTGAGATCACGACCTAAGCCGAAGGCAGAGGCAAAGAATAGGATACAACCGGACATGAGGAAGAAATCAGGTGGTGTCAAAAGCAATTGCCAAGGGGCTCAAGCACAGAGGCTTAGGGAAGAGCTGGTGACAATGTCTACAGATACTAAGTTTGCAGGACTTGTCCTGGACTCTTAATGAGGCCAACCAGAGGCCAAGGACCAATCCCAAGTCCTGTCCTTATGGGGAGGTCCTCCATAGGATCCTGGGAGATAAATGGGAGGACAACATGTTTTCAAGCCTTCTCTGTGCAGACGTGGGGATCTCCCACCTCTTGACTACTAGCCCCAGGCCTGGCCTATCCATATTCCCTTCAAGAAGCTGCTGTCTCTTCCCCTCCTACAGGTGATCTATACCGAGGCTCTGCAGGTCCCAGATGAGAGCCCCAGAGCCCGAATGCTCCATGATCATCTCTGTAGCTGTCTCCCAGGAGCAGTCCTCAACATCCTCTGACTCTGATCCAGATCCTGGAACTTAAAGTTGAATTCTGATCCTGATTCTATTTTAGAGACAATAGGATATTGCAGTTCCATAAACTCATGATGCCCTCCCTTCCCCAAACCCTGTGTCAAATATATCCAAAGCATGTGAAAATATACAAAACAGAATTTGACAAAATTAAATGAAAAAAAAAAAACCAGGAAAATCCACATTCATAGTGAAGGACTTTGGCACACCTTTCCCAATAACTGATAGAAAATAAAAACACACAAAGAAAAATCAGTAAGGATATAGAACATCTGAAGAACACAATTAACAACTTGACCTATTTGACAAATATAGAACACTTCCCCCAACAGCAAAAGAATCCACGTTCTTTTGTATATCAAATTTTATTTACTAAAAATTATACCACGTTATGTCACAGAACAAACTTCAGAAAGACATCAAAGGATTGAAACCATTCAGTATATGTTTTCCTGGAGGTTGAAATCACGAAAAAAAAAAAAAAAAGAAAATACTGAACTGCTCCGACGTCAAGCCATATACTCCTAAAAATCCTTGGATTATGGAAGCTACCACAACAGAAATTAGGAAATCTTTTAAATTGAATAACAATAGGAAGAGATCAAAGATATCATAATGTGTGAGACACAACCAGTGTTTAGAGGGGAAGTTACAACATTGAGTCCATATGTTAGGAAAGGAGACAGGGCTGACAACCAATGATTCAAAATTCATCTTAACAACCAAAAAAAGGTTAGCCTATTAAACTCAAACACAGCAAAGCAAAGAAACAGTAAAGAGATGGCATCAATAAAATAGAAAAAGTAGTATCCAATGAAGAAATTTGACAAAGTTGGGGGGGGGACAAAAGCAGTGCTTTGGATGGAGTAAGCCCTTGATATGTGGCAGTCACATTATTGTCACCCAGGAAGGGTGGACACGTGGGGTTCACAGGCAGCTTGGATGCTCGCCCTGGAGTAGACTGGTCCAAAAGCTTGCAGATCCCACCCTGAGCGTTGCGATGTAAGATTTGGGATGGGGAGTTTGAGGGAGGGAAAGAGAAGTCTCTAAAGGCTCTGAGTGAGTGTGTGTGTGTGTGTGTGTGTGTGTGTGTGTAAACCGGACACCGTTAAGCTCCCGTGTGTGCAGTGGCCGACGAGCTAGGGTAAAGTGGAAAGGGGCAGCCCTTCCCAATTACTACGGTTCTAAAATAATGCAAACCCCTTTGGCTGTGTGGTGGAGTCTACGGAGTGTCAACTGCATAAAATAAAATACATAATTACAACAGAAAAACAAATGTATTAAAATAGTTATCAAAATAAAAAGTAGGTGATAGATAAGATTCCGTGTAGGTGTAATCACTATCGTAACTATAAAGTAACGATTTTGAAATTACTACAGCTGGAAGGTGGTGTGATATAAAAACATCTGTGATTTCTTTTTTTTGTTAAGATTTTATTTGTCAGAGAGATAGAGCACAAGCAGGGGGAGCAGCAGAGGCAAAGGGAGAAGAAGGCTCCCCGTTGAGCAAGGGGACTTAATCCCACAACCCTGGGGATCATGACGCGAGTTGAAGGCAGATGCTTAACCGACTGAGCCACCCAGGTGCCCCAACACCTGTGATTTCTACCGATGACAGTTACAGGCACTGCCAATTCTGCTGTGATTTGTTGCCTACACTTTTCATTGGAGGAAATGCCAAGTGTCAGTTCGAAGTTAGTGAAAATAATTTTTAAAAAAATTTTTCCCTGATCCTCATTCATAGAGCCTTTAGGATCTTGGTTAAGGGCCCTGCATGGGAACCATCGATGTCTGAGTGGAAAGGGACCCAGGCCAGGAGACCATGTTGCTCCCTGCCCATGAGCCTTGTGACCCTTGGTCCCTACTACCTAGATCCTGGAACTGTCCTGGCTTCTGTCTTTTCCAAAGCCTACCTGTTCAGTTTTTCCTTCACTTCTATAGATATCCTTCCAATAATTTACTCTTACCTCTTAGCATTAATTTGTTATTTCTCTACAGATAGCTACTGCCTCAGGCCCACAACTCCCAGCCTGGGGTCATGGGACAAGAGGTGAGTGTGGACAGAGAAGGTTCAAGTCACTGAGTGGCAGTGTGGTGTTGGGACTCATTTACTTATTCAAACATATGAAACAGAAAGAACACCTCCTCACAGGGCAGGTGTGTGAATTCAGTGAGACGAAAGGTCTACTCTATGAGATCAAGGACCTTGATTTAGTCTCTGCTGAATCCTATCAGCACCTATCATAGAACACAGAAAGGGATCAATAAATATGTTTTGGCTTAATGAATACTGTATATGAAAACATTCGGGGAACTCCAAAACATAACATGAATTGCTGTACCCATTAGTCCCAGGATGAAGAGAGCTGATATCTATTCTTCCCCCCTCAAAGTTTTGTCTTGGGCTTGCTTTTTCCTTCTTTCCTTGAAATCTTTACCCCAGATCTATGTTGGAATTGGCTAATTTGCCTGCTTCCCCTTATGGCTGATTTTTTGAAATCAAAAAAGCCACCCTTGGGACGCCTGTGTGGTTCACTTGGTTGGGCAGCTGCCTTCAGCTCGGGTCATGATCCCAGGGTCCTGGGATCGAGTCCCACATCAGGCGCCTTGCTCAGCGGGGAGCCTGCTTCTCCCTTTGACTCTGCCTGCCACTCTGACTGCTTGTGCACTCTCTCTCTCTCTCTCTCTCTGATAAATAAATAAATAAAATCTTAAAAAAAAAAAGCCATCCTTCTTAAGTGGAGGGCAAGCGGGTCAATAATAGGTTGAGGAGGAAGGAGGATGTCCCTTATTTCTTTTGTGCTCATTCAATAGTCCTGAAATTGATGATGGGATGGGAACTCCCATTTTGCACAGATACAGAGCTGTTAAACACTAAGTAACTATTTACCAGAAAGCCCAGGTAAGAAATAACTCAGGGCAAGTGGAGGGTACAGAGGTAGAGAAATAGAGGGAAATTCTATTTCTTTAAAAGACAGAGATCCCTGAGCAGTGTTGGAGAAATTTGAGGGGCAGTGATGTTCGTTGGAAGTTGAGTTTCAGCTTGGAGATTACAAGTTTCTATATAAGCCAAAGGGTTTTTAGGCTGGGGCACGTGGCTGGCTTGGTCAGTAGAGCTTCCAACTCTTGACCTTGGAATTGTAGGTTTGGCCCCACCTTACCTAAAGAGATTGCTTAAAAAATAATAAAATCTTGGGTTGCCTAGGTGGTTCAGTCAATTAAGCATCAGACCCAACCTGGTCTCCCACCAACCTAGCCCCCACCCTCTCCTTGGGCTCCAAGCTGGGCGTGGAGCCTACTTAAGGTTCTCTCCCTCACCCTTTGCCCCTCCCCTGCCCCACTTGTACTCTCTCTCAAATAAGTAAATAAGTAACTAACTAAATAAATAAAATCTCTCTTAAAAATCCTTCTAAAAATATCTTTTTTAAAAAAAGGATTTGACTTATTTGTCAGAGAGAGAGAGAGAGAGAGAGAGAGAACTCAAGCAGGGGGAGTGGCAGGCAGAGGGAGAAGCAAGCTCCCTGACAGAACTCAGACCCCAGGACCCCAGTACCATGACTTGAGCTTAAGACAGATGCTTAACCAACTGAGCCACCCAGGCGTCCCTAAAAACATCTTTTTAAAAGAGGGGTGGGTAGGCTGAAGGAAAACTTCAGTAGTGGTGGAAGCCTGGAGAAGCTCCGCAGCCGCCTCCAGCTAGGCTAAGCAGCTGGGAACAACTCCATCTCCTGGTGGATGCTGCCCGCTGGAGGCCAATTTTGGGTATCGCGGCTCCCTTTCACGCTGTTGTCTCCTCGGGTCCTGAGAGACCGTTGGATTTAAGAATTCTTACGGATCCCCGGGGAGATCGATGTCCCCGAAAACTGTGCGTTACGATAAACCGTGAATGCCTTCCGGTTCCCTAATCAAAAGCCTCCTCATACTCCAGCACTGCCCCCCAGTGAGCCTCGCAAAATAACGCGCTTATCGGTCGTCTGAATATTTGCGCTCTGGGATGGACAGAAGTGGCCTGTACTAAAATCAGAGTGCGTGCCCGCACACCTTCTCCCATAGCAGCATTAGTTGGCTTCCGATTAAGTCGCCTGTCTTGGGGGAAGTCTCTCTTGAGGGGTATCTGGGTACCCTTTCTGTGAGGAAACTACTCTTTTGCCAAGATAGCCTGCACCTCGCCTGTTCCAAGTCCCAAACCCTGAGGGAACCTTCTCCCGTGCACCTCACGCCGATGCTGGAGTCAGGTGCAATGTGAGCACTGGATCCCCCGAGGTTGAAAACTAGAACTTGGGGTGGGTGTAGGCGGGCGAGGAATGAGAAAGGGGAAAGCAAGGCAGAGGGACAGAGGATTCCCGGCGCGAGCTTGCGGCCCTGAAGCCCTAGCACGCGGCAGGCCTCAGGGAAGGTCTGGGGCAGAGTCAGGCAGGGTAATACTGGAAGGACGCCGAGAGCAGGGAGTGAGAAGTGGTGGCGTTGGCGCCGAGTGAGGTCAGTTAAGGACACTGCCCGGGTTCCGCCTCTGAGGCGTCTGGGCCAATCAAGAGCCGCCCACAGTAACCCCACCCCCCCCTCATCCAGGTCCCCTCCCAACCCGCCGCACAAGGGCCTCCAGCGCCAAAGCCGGTAATGCAGGAGGAAGCCGCTCTGAGATCTGCTTCCAATCAGAGCGCCGCTCTCGGAGATGGGCGGAACCCGAGGAAGGCGGGAGCGGGAGGAGGTTCCCCCGCCACGCCCCCACCCCGTGGCAGCCAATCGGGAGAGTCTGCCGGCAGGACCATTCCAACCCCACCTCCCGACGCGCCCACCCTCCTCTCCAACGCCCTCCCGCGGGGCGGTCGCGGACCCAGTGCTTAGCAAACACTGGGCGCCTTTGAGGATCCTTCCCCTCCCTGACTCGGCGGCTGGGCCAGCATCCAAAGGGCCCAAGTAGGGGGTAGAATTCATTTTCCCTCCGTAACTCGCTGGGACTTGGGAAGGAATGCTCAGGCCAAAGGGGAGAAGGAAACATCCCCAGATGACCATTTTCTCCGGACTGCCTGCGCTTTTCCCGCTTAAGACTTAAAGGCGCCTCCGCGTCTCTTGGGTCTAGAGTCTGAGTTCAAAGGAGGTGTATAGGTGCAGCAGGAAGGCTCCAAGTCAAACACAGAAATGGTTGAAATACGCACTCTGGAAACCTGTCCTACCCCAGCAAGGGCTGTGCCAGCCACAACCGGAGGAGCTAAGAGCTGATGTTGAAGGAGAGGGGACAGTCCCAGGGTCAGCGTGGGGGGAGCGATGCAAGGGAAGCTCCTGTTGGGGAACCAAGGTAGCAGTATATATGTATGTGTGTGTGTGTGTGTGTGTGTGTGTGTGTGTGTATCTTATTTACTTACTTTTATTTTGAAGGCATTTACCATTTTAACCAGGGGCTACCTTCCTCCATCAGGCTGGTTACTCATGAACTAGTCCCCTCCCTAAACCCAATGCAGCCACTTCTTTGCCCTGAAGCAGCTAGAGGTTGAAGGTTACTATCTGTACCCCTCCTTTCTGGAAACCCACCAGAAGGGAGGTAATCCCGGGAAGTAGCCACAGTGGAAAGGTGACCCTGGAGCAGAAATGGGGGCCACTTAAAGGCCCGAAAGGGAGGAAGGAGATGGGAGAAGAGTGTTATGTCATATTAACATTTATTGTTTTCTACAGACTGGCCCCAGAGTAACTCTCAAGCCAGGAGGGGACTGGTTAGTGTTCAAGTTTCTGAGATCTTAGGCCAAAAAGCTACAGAAAATAAATCACTGAGTGGAAGAAAAAAAAATCAATGACTTGCCTTGCCACCAATTCCTAGAGTTGAGGCTCTGTGCCTCAGGACATGGTGACCAGAGTTGAGTAAACCAGAGACTGAGACAGTGAAGGTTTTACTAGGGGCAGAGAACTTGGGTGTGGGGGGCAAGGAGTGGTGAAATTGGGAAAATGATAAAGGCTGTTTTGGAAGCCCAGGGGGAAGTGGTCCTGGGAACCTGAACACAAGGGGGTCCAGCTTATCCTGATGAGGCAGGGTCCGGAGAATGAAGGCAGGGTGACGCATATCAAAGACCTGGGAGGCAGGCGGAAAGCTGACCGGGAAACCTCAGGTGAAGAAGAATCTGGGACAGGGTCCAGAAGTCCATAGAGAAGGCGGGTGGGATCCCAGGGCCCAGCACGTCAGAAGTTGGGCTTGTGCTTCTTGAGCTCCACCATAAGGTGATGAATGTTGATGAGCTCAGCCCGGGCAGGGAGAGCGCGGAGCTGGGGCTGAGAAAGCACCCGGTGGAAGCGATGATAGAGCTGGATCAGCTGCGTCAAAGCTCCCTGTCAGACAAAGTCCCGGAAGGGTCAGGCTGCGGGGTGGTGCTAGAGATGACGTTAGAAATCTGGCTAGGGCTCGGCCAGAACTTTGGGCATGCTGGCTGTTGAGGATCAAGGGTCACCTGGACGATGCTGAACCCAGGGAAGGACCCTAGGGACTAGGGGGTTGTGGGGGCGGGGGGAGGGAGGCCCCGGAGCTGCAAGTCACCTGGATGATACTGGTTCCATTTCTGAAGTTGGTGAAACTCCGCATTACATCCTGACTCAGAGACTCCACTGATGATTTCCAAGAACTACCAAAGCCACGGATCAGCTGAGTCACCCGGGCTGATGGCAGGAGGAAAAGAGAGGGTGTCAGAGGAGGACTTGGCGAGGTGGTCTTTGACCTGTAAGTGCTCTGCAAGGCACAACCCTCCTCAGCATCCAACCCGATTTGCCTGCTCTACACACCCCCCCATGGAAGCTGCATCTTCTCGTTTTTCTTTTCCACTCCCCCTACCACTGACCCCACCACTCCCACATCATCATACCTTCTTCCCCTCGAAGTCGCTCAGCCTGTCCACGCTCAATCAAAGCCTCGGCTTCCTTCACAAATGCCACCAGACCCCCAAAAGGGGGAGACAATAACTCTTCAATGAATTCCTGTAGAAATAAACACACACACACACACACACACACACACACACACAGAGTCAAGTCCTGGTGTCGACAGATTTCCCCACTTCTGGCATCATGACTGACCAGGTCCTCAGAATACTCTCAGAGCAAATTAGATACTTTAAGACACCACTGGTCTCACAAGAGGTAGGGGAAATCTCCAAGGACTATCCTCTCTTCAAAAACAAAAACCAAAAAACTAAATTTGAGCTGGGAGCAGAGCAACGAGAAATTGGGATCAGGGCCGGAACCAGAGGGGTGGGCAGCCGGGCAAGGCAGGGCTGCCAGAAGGCACATGGCCATGGCAACTCTGCTATGTGGAAATGGAGCCTGAAACCAGACTCAAGTGGAGTCTCTCGCAAGTGGGTCTCTCGCAAGAGCCTCAGAGGCGCACTGATGTAGATGGCGGTGGATGGCATCTCTCAGCTTCTGCAAAAGCAGAGGCAAATCCTCTTGACAGAAAAATATCCTCCATCCCATTTTAGGCCCATATGACTCCCCCTGATTAAAATCATGCAATGATCTCAAAGATCCTCAGACACATAAGAAAGGAAAGTACTAGGAGAGGCAGGAGACAATAAGCAATGGACTTAAGACCTCCAAAGACTGCCAACATCAGAACTGTTAGATACACAGCAGTTGTGCATTCTCTATGAAACATTCAAAGAATTAAAAATACAGACACAAAGATGGAGATTCAACAAGATATGGAATGGACAGACTTGAAACAAAATGAAATTTTTAATAAATGACTTAAAAATTTAAAATGTTTTTAACTTTAAAAAGTCAACAGGTTAAACAGCAGATTAGAAATACCGAAGAGTGACAACAGCAAATTGAAATTTATAATTGAAGAAATAACAGAATGAAGAACAGACAGATGAGGTGGAAAATTTCGAGACACTGAGAGGTACAGAAATCTAATTCATGGATGTAGGCAGTGAGCATTGATGGCTACTGACAGAAAAGGAATCAAGAAGACATGCTGTGGGGGCGCCTGGGTGGCTCAGTTGGTTAAGCAACTGCCTTGGGCTCAGGTCATGATCCTGTAGTCCCAGGATTGAGTCCTGCATTACACTCCGGGCTCAGCCAGGAGTCTGCTTCTCCCTCTAATTTCTCCCCTCTCATGTTCTCTCTTTCAAAAAAAAAGATAAATCTTATTTAATAAATCTTATTTAAATAAGATAAATAAAATCTTAAAAAAAAAAAAACCTAACTCCAATCTGATCAAGCCTTTTATCTAACTACACATTTATGGGAAAAAAGAAACGGTTTAGCCACACCACGGAATGTAATCTGCAAAATCCAGACTGTACTTTATTCTCCATGACAAATGACTCAGTGACTCAGTTTCTTCCACAGATAAATTGCAGAGGAGGGGAGCAAAGACGTACTCTATAGATTATAAAGAGACATATGTATGGACCATGTATGGGTGCTGATTTGAACCATAAAAAACCATTTACGAGATAACTGGGAAAATCTGAAGATCTAGCTCTTTTAGATCATTTTTTTTTAAGTTGTAATAATATACTGTGGTTTTTGAAACACATTCTGATACAGAGGAAGTGATGATGTATAAGATTTAATTCAAAATAACCGGGTGGGGAGCCTGGGTGGCTCAGTCGGTTAAGCATCTGCTTTTGGCTGAGGTCATGATTTTAGGGTCCTGAGATTGGACCCACGTCAGACTCCCTGGTGGGCAGGGAGCCGGCTTCTCCCTCTCCCTATGCCCCTCCCCGTGCTTGTGCTCTGTCTCTCTCAAATTAATAAATAAAACCTTAGGGGCACCTGGGTGGCTCAGTCGTTGAGAGTCTGCCTTTGGCTCAGGTCATGATCCCAGGGTACTGGGATCGAGCCCCGCATCGGGCTCCCTGCTCCACGGGAAGCCTGCTTCTCCCTCTCAGCCTCTTCCTGCTTGTGTACCCTTTCTCACTGTGTCTCTCTCTGTCAAATAAACAAATAAAATCTTTTAAAAAAAAAAAACCTTAAAAAAAATAACTGGG
>JAPYYJ010004673.1:0-10189 GCA_028533885.1 Nasua narica
TCAGTTACTGAGAGTGGCGTTTTAAGATCTCCTAGTATTAAGGTATTCATGTCAATAGGACTCTTTATTTTGATTAACAGTTGGTTTATGTGGTTGGCTGCTCCTATATTGGGGGCATAAATGTTTACAATTGTTAGATCTTCTTGGAAGATAGACCCTTTAAGAATGATGTAGTGTCCTTCTGGATCTCTGACTACAGTCTTTAGCTTAAAATCTTCTTTATCTGCTATGAGAACTGCTACCCCAGCTTTCTCTTGAGGCCCATTGGCATGAAAGATGGTTCTCCATCCTTTCACTTTCAGTCTGGATGTATCTTTTTGTTCCAAATGTGTCACTTGAAGATAGCATATGGACAGGTCCTGTCGTTTTATCCATTCTGCAATGCTGTGCTGTTTTATGGGAGTATTTAGGACTTTCACATGATAGTGATCACTGAAAGATTAATGTTTATTGATATCATGTTGCCTGTGAAGTCCTTGTTTCTATAGATGGGAAATTTCTGTTCTACGTCACTCATTCTTTCTTTCTGCTTTTATAGAACCCCCTTTAATATTTCCTGGAGTGCTGGCTTGGTGGTCATATAATCTTTTAATCCTTGTCGGTCTTGGAAGGTCTTTATCTCTCCATCCATTTTAAATGTCAGCCTTGCTGGATATAGTATTCTTGGCTTCATGTTCTTCTCGTTTAGTCCCCTGAATATATCATGAAAGCCCTTTCTGGCTTGTCAGGTTTCTGTGGACAGGTCTGATGTTATTCTGATGGGTCTTCCTCCATATGTAAGGAATATCTTTCCCCTAGCTGCCCTCAGTACCTCTTGTCTAAAATTATAATTTGCAAATTTCACAATGATGTGTCTCCCTGATTTTCTAGACTCATTGATCATGGCAGGTGTCCTTTCCACTACTAGGACACAAACACTTGTTCCATTCCCCATATTGGGGAAATTTTCATTCAAAATTTGGTCAACTATTTCTTCTAGTCTTCTGTCTTTCTCTACCCCCCCTGGGATTCCAATAATTCTGATGTTGGAACGTTTCATGATGTCATTTATTTTCCTTCCTCTCTTCTCATGACTCCTGAGTAGTTTGTTCCAGCTCTTCTCCTGACCTTTCTTCTCAACCATTTATCCTCTAGATCACTAATTCTATCCTCTGTCTCCATAACTCCAGCTCTTAGACTATTTAGATTGGATTTTATCTCACTGACAGTGTTTCTTACATCAGCTATACTGGCTCTCATTTCTGCCCTAGAGATTCTATGTTGTCATTAATGTTTTTCTCTGTCCTAGCCATTGCCTGGATAATTGTCACCCTGAATTACCTTTCTGACATACTATTTTTGTCCATGTCTAATAGTTCTTAGGGAGAGGGTGCAGTCTCTATGTTTTCTTCTATTGGGTGTTCCTCCTCCTAGTCATTTTGATGAGAAGTGGATGAGAGGATATATAGCTGGATATATTGCCCATGATCCAAGCAGGGTGCACCCTGGAAGGTTTTGGAGCAATTGGGATTCACCACCAAAAAGAAAGAATAAGGATAAAAAAATAGAGAGAGAGATAAAGAAGAAATCTCAGCCAGAATGGGCCCCAAAAGTAAGATTTATAAGGTATGTAAACAAAAACAAACAATCGTATAGACCAACAAAAGTAAATGACAAGAGATAAAAGAACCTAGTCAGAATGAACCCCTAGAATAAGATTTATATAATACCAGAACAAAAGCAAATACACAGAAATACTGACAGAAGGATAAGATGGGAAGGTGGTTAAAACTCTTCACAGGTGAGGAAGATTATTTCAGGTCTTCCTGGGTTTATCCTTGTATTAAGCCTCTAGTTGTAATGTTAAGTATTTTTTAAAAATTTTAAAAAAAGCAAGAATTGTGACAGCAAGTGAATAATAAAAAAAATGGAAAGAAAAAAACTTGTATCTATGAAATATACAGGTTTGAGGGTATTATCAGGTGCTTAATATATTGATTTCCCCTGATGTTGGGATTTAAAATTTTATGGGGACCCTGTCGTTATTGTCCCTTTGTTTTTTGACTTGTCTTCTGGGGGTGGGACCTGCCGCGTTGTTTTCAGGTCAGTCTTGCTTAGGTTGAGTCACCCTGCCCCCCACTCAAAAGGGCTGAGATCTGTGGAAATGGGTTTCTCAGTGTTTGGCTCTCTGAAGGTTTTTGGCCTTTTGTAGCTTTTTCACCTTTTTGCAGAGTCCAAGCAAGGACTCTGCCGGTACATACCCAGATGTCTGGGTCACAGAGAAGCCTCAGTCTGTTCCCCTCTGGGTGGTCCAGAACAAGTACTCCCTTCTGCAAAATTCTGCTCACAGCACAGCCTGTCAGAGGTGGCGCACACCCCCAGCGACCTTTCTGGGACTCCTGGAGTGCTCACTGGGGAGATTAGGCCACCCACCTGAGTTCTCTCCGGGGCCGGCTGGGAGTGCCCAGACCCTGCCAAGGGCCATGAATGTCGCGGTCATGGGTGCACTCAGTCCAGAAAGCGGGGCACACAGAAAAACCTGCAGGCTCCTGGACCACCGCAGTCTCTCTCAAGGCACTTGCAAGAGCATGCCCAGCTCACAAGATGGTGCAGGGAGTGGAAAGCTGCAGGTTTGTGAACCACGGACTGGACCACCCCCCCACCCATCTCTCTTTGACGCAGGTGGAGTCCTCCTTGGGAGCGTGTGTTGAGGCCAGTGCCCATGACCACCCCCTTCCACTAGTTGCTCCTCGGAACTTTTTGCTGTTTTTAAGTGTTTTTTTAACCGGACTCTAAGTTAATGCTGGCCCTCAAACACCAGGCACTTTCCTTGGGGGTATTACTGTCCTTGGATCACTTCTGGTGGCTCCCTCCCCCTTTTGTTTATCCTCAGATATCAGTTCTAGTGTTTCTACTTTGCTTTACCTCTCCACTGCTGTCTTTTGCTCCCATAGAGATCCAGAAGTGAAAAATCTTGCTCCTCAGACTGATTTCATGGGTGTTCTGGTAGACATTCAGCTCACTTTTGGGGACAGGTTGCAACAGGATCTCCTACTTATCTACCATCTTGCCCTCCTCCTCCTATATCACGTCTTCTTTATGCATTCATCTGTCAGTGGACATCTGGGCTCTTTCCATCATTTCGTTATTGTGGATATTGCTGCTATAAACATTGGGGTGCAGGTGCCCCTTTGGTTCACTACATTTGTATTCTTTGAGGTAAATATCCAAGTTCAATTGCTGGGTCATAGGGTAGCAAGGAGTCTTCTTTGAAGTGATGCCATTATAAACTGATGTAGACCTAGGGTATCCCTAGTGTGACTTAGGTTCTGAGAGTCATTACTAGGAAATGTGGTTAAGAAAAACACATTATAGCCCAGCTCCAAAGAAATTTAAGGAAACTTTATTTTTTAATTTTTAAAAGATTTTATTTATTTATTTCACAAAGACACAGAGAGAGAGATCACAAGTAGGCAGAGAGGCAGGCAGAGAGAGAGGGGGAAGCAGGCTCCCTGCTGAGCAGAGAGCCTGATGCGGAGCTCCATCCCAGGACCCTGAGATCATGACCTGAACCAAAGGCAGAGGCTTTAACCCACTGGGCCACCCAGGTGCCCCTTAAGGAAGCTTTAGAAAGAAAAATTGGGGAGAGGGTAGGGGGTTGGGTGAGCCTGGTGGTGGGTATTGAGGGGGGCATGTATTGCATGGAGCACTGGGTGTGGTACATGAGCAATTAATCTTGTAACACTGAAAAAACAAAATAAACATATTTGGGGAAAAAAAGAAAATAAATATGCTTTACTGAAAAAATAAAAAAATAAAAAAAATAAAAGGCTTGGAATTTTCTAAGCAATGATAGCCAAAAAAAAAAAAAGAAAGAAAGAAAAGAAAAATTATCACTAAATAGTTATGTGAGGAGAGAGCATTCACTTAATCATTCAACTCATATTAAACCCTTTCAATGTACTACACACTAATACTGGCACATGGCATAAATCAAGAAACAAAATCTGGAATATCTAGAAAGATCATTGTCTGACTGGGGCTTATATTCAAGTGGAAGGTAGAAGAGACTTCAAGGGGAGTTAATTCTATAGAGGTGGTGTTAAGTGCCTTGAAGAAAAACTAAACTGGGTGAGAGTAACAAAGGAGAGAATCTATTTTAGAAAGGATGGTCAAGGAAGCCTCTTTGATAGAAAGCATTTGAACAGAAACCTGAAAAAAAGAAGAGTGGAGCCAAGTTCATATCTTTAGGAAGAGCATCTGAGCAGAGGAAAAAGCAAGTACAGGCCCTCCAAAGTGGAAGGTTGCTCAGAATGGCCAATGATTACACTAATACAGTTTCTTCCCTGTTCCCCTGAATCTGATTCACTAAGAACACAACTGCAATTTTATCTGTTGTAAGCTACCGGCTGTAGTGAATGCTTATGAGTAGAATGGGATGAGAAGGTGGAGGGGAAGTAGAAATGAGGTTAACAAAGCTTTAGGTTAACAAGGCTTTAACTAAAGAAAGGGCATAGGAAGGTCAGTGGGTTTTGCATTTTATTCACAATGAGGTGAGGAACCACTGGAGCTTCTTAAGTAGAGAAGCAATAGTGTCTGACTAATGTTTTTATTTTTTTATTTTTTTAAAGATTCTATTTATTTATTAGAGACAGAGATAGATAGATCACAATTAGGCAGAGAGGCAGGTGGCGGGGAGGGGGAAGCAGGCTCCCTGCTGAGCATAAAGCCTGATGTGGGGCTCAATCCTAGGACCCTGATATCATGACCTGAGCTGAGGCTCTAACCCACTGAGCCACCCAGGTGCACCCTGATTAATGTTTTTAAAGTTTAAATGTTTTTAATGTTTATTCTTGACCTGTGTGAATAAACTGAAGGAGGTAAGTGGAAACAAGGGGACTATTTATAAGGGTTTGGCAATAATTCCATGGAAGCTGGTGATGGTTTGTACTAAGATGTAGCAAGGGAAATAGAATTATTTGCCTTCCATATCTACTCAAATATAGAGCTACAAGATTTACTGGTTGAATGGATGTAAGGAATGAGAGGAAGAAATCAAGTACGATTCCAAGGTTTTTAGCCTGAGTAGATGGAAGAATGAAATTGCTATTTTCTTGAAATAAGGAAGACCAGATAGAAGAAAGATAATTGGGAGATTAGGAATTCAGTCATTCACATATTGTTTTAAATGCCTATTAAACATACAAATGCATAAACCAAGAGATATATGCTTGGAAGTCACCAATCTGTACACGGTATTTGAGGCTATAAGATAAAATAAGATCATCTGAGAAGAGAATGTCAAGAGAAGCCATCTGAAAACTGATCCCAGAACTGCTCCAAATTGTAGAGGTCAGAAAAATGAGAAGGAACCAGAAAAAGAAGCAGAGACAGACCAGGTACTGAGATGAGAGAGCAGCCAACATGCTGGGTAGAAAAAAAGTGAAGAAAGAGAAGTAGTGATCAATTCTGAAGATTACAGTTGAATTCATTAAAGACTGAGAGTGTTTGAACTTTGAGTTTGGCTCATGAAGGCAGCTGGTGAGTTTGACAAGAGTAGTTTTCATGGACTGGAAGAGTGAGATGAAAGTCTAATTGCAGTAGATATAAAGAAGATGGCCAAAAAAGATGGAATGGGGAAGGTTGTAGAGATAGTAAATATGGACAGCTATATGGACAGCTATTTAAACAGACTTCCATTGAAGGGGAGTAAAGAAGTGGAGTGGTAGCTAGAGAGGGATGTGAGGTTAAAAAAATGTAAATAATAATGTGATCCAGCTGTAGGAAAGAATTGATAATATTAAGAATTAGAGGGAACAGCTACACAAGTAGTGCTATTAGACAAGAAAGAAGGGGAAAAATCCAGTGTGTGGATGGAGTATAGATGGAGCAGTTGGTGGGAACATGGATAGTTCACTAATTGTAACAGGTAGAAACACAGCATACACGTGCAAGTACATTAATAGATTTTGTGATAGAGACCTGGTCTTGTTAAGCAAACAAGCTTTAGTTTTTTCAGTGGTTAGCAACTCTAGCTACATATTAGAGTTGAATGGGAACATTAAAAAATACTGATAAGAAATGCAAATTGAAACCATAAAAGATAGTACTAAACCCCTATGATAATGGCTAAGATGAAGCATACTGACCAAAAGAACAAAAACGAGATGAGCCTATATATACAAAATAGATTAGTGGTTGCCTAAGGTGAGGGATAGAGATGGGAGAAATGGGTGAAATGGGTCAAAAGTTACAAATTTCCAGATATGAAATAAATAAGTCATGGAAATATAATGTACAACATGGTTACACAGTTAATAATACTGTATTGCATATTTGAAAGTTTCTGAGTCAACCCCAAAAGTTGGCATCAGAGGAAAAAAATTGTAACTATATATGGCAACAGGTGTTAACTAGATTTATTGTGGTGTTCATTTTGCAATATACACAAATACAGAATTATTACATTATACACCTGCAACTAATATAATTAAATGTCAATTATATCCCAGTAAAAATAAGAAGTTCTCATCACAAGAAAAACAAACAAGCATATTGACAATACCAACTTCTGGCAAGGAGGAAGAACAACTGAAACTACCATAAATAGCTGGTGGGATTATATAGCCACTTTGGAAAACATTTTGGCAGGTTCTTATCGTATGCTCCAGCAATCCCACTCCCAGGTATTGACCCAAGAAAAATAAATTTTTTTCATACTAAAACCTAGACATGAGTGCTTATAGAACTTCCATTGCTGATAATCAAAGGCCAGAAATAATCCAACTGTCTTTCAACAGACAAATGGATAAGTAAATTGGTATATTCATACAATGGAACACTATTCAGTAATAAAAAGGAGCAGGCTGTTGATATACAACCACTTGGATTTATCTCAAGTGCATTATGTTGAGTGAAAAAAGCAGTCTATATGATTTCCTTTATATTAAATTGCCCAAAAGGCGAAATTATAGTCATGGGAACAGGTAAGTGACAGTGACATTGAGAGGGAAGTATGATGATAGAGGGGTCCCTGAGTTATTTGGGGTGATGGAACACTTTTATGTACATGTGTTAAAACTCATATAGTCAGACACCAATTTAAAATGTCAACTTTACTATATATTAATTACCCCCCCCAAAAAAAACTTTCTTGGTTAGTGTGGGCTATGAGAGACTCAGTGGTGAGCAGACTCAATTTTCTGGTGAAGATGGTAATGGAGATATCCCCATCTCCAGGACAGCTCCCAGGGAGAGGGTTGAGCTTTATTCTTAGTTGTCCAGCTTATCTACCTGGTAATCTGACTCTTGGAGATCCTGTATACTACCTAATATTCTTTAATAAACTCTTCCTTGTTTGAAATTAAAAAAAAAAAAGTGCCCATACTCCACCGCATCCACCCAAATTCTGACTTAACTATTGGGGGAGAGTAGATGGATTTTTAAATTAAAAACTTTTCTACACATTCAGGCAATTCTAATGTGCATCAAGGGATGAAAACCACTGAGTTAGATCAAGAAAATGAAGGTAAGGTTCAGGAAGATTTTAAGATTAGATGTTATTTTTCTGATGGGTGACAACAAGCTACAGAGGGCATTGGACCACACTAGGAATTGTGAGGGTTGTCTGGGCAAGAGGCAGTGAGAAGTGATCCATTGGCATTTGTTTTGCAGCCTAGCTGGGACCAGTCATCAGGAAATTAGCCTTGATGCTTTTTTTGCAGATTGTAGCACTAAGGCTGTGGGTGTTGGAAAAGTGGCAGGGTTCTTGACAGAAGCAGGCAGAGCTCTATGGATCTTCCCCTAAGCTACTGTAATGGCTGTGTGATTGGCAAGGGAGGCACAGGGAGTTTGATGGATGTTCTCTGTCGAATCAGCCACCAGAGGATATGAGGAAAGTAGGAATATCTTTCCCTTTACCTCTAATTATAATGGGAGAGATGTGGTAATGCAAACTAACATAATTAACAGTGGTAATAGAAACTAATATAATTAAACTACATGATATATAATCACACATTTTTGGACCTTGTGCTTAGCACATAGTAAGAACTTAATAAAGGTTAAATGGAAAATAAAAAGATGATGAATTTGAAAACACATTTTTTCCTATGTATCAGTGTACGAAGTTATGTTTTCAGAGTTTAAATGCAATTGACAAAACCACCTTTTTACCCATTAGATCTATTTTCCTGGATCTCTTGGGACCCTGGGAAGAGTACATGATTTGGCACAGTCTTGTTTAAACCAAAACATTTTCTACAAATACATTCCAAAAGACCCATGATCCAGAAAACATTTCTGGGGCTCGATATGGTTGAAAACACAGAACACTCCAAAAATTGTTCTGCTGAACTCTTTCAGGCTCTCCAGAGTTTGGGGTTTACTGGTTCAGAGTCTGTCTTTCTTTCCTCTCTCTTTTTCCTTTATTTCTGTTCCTTTATTTCCTTGAACCCAACAGAATTCTTTGGAAGGATCACTCCATAGGAATAAAGACCAAGAAAAGAACGTATCCTGATGAATATCTCAAACAGTAAAATTTTTTATTGAATACCATAAGGCAAATTTTATGTCTCCAAAGCAAAGATGTTCACTGAGAAATTAGTCCTTACTGTGTGCTAGGTACTGTGCTTTGCTCTATCACCTGTAATGTTTTTGCTTTTATAACAATCTTTTTTTCCCTAAATATTTTTATTTTATTTTTTCAGTGTTACAAGATTGATTGTTCATGCACCACACCCAGTGCTCCATGCAATACGAATACATTTTTATAACAATCTTGTGAGTAAATTGGGTAATGGAAATTTTATAGATGAAGAGGTAAGGCTCAGAAAGTGACTTGACAAGGGCCACAGAGTTGGTGGTAGGGCTGGGATTTCAACTTACCTCCTTCACCAACAGGCCTTCCCTTTCCCCTAAATTATGTGATCTGCAGTCTTACTCTGAAATACAGTAGTCAGTAAGTCACTGTGAGTAGTCAATGTCCCCAAGTATCCTCCTAAGTGTTTGCTTCCTCTTGGAAAGAGTCATCTGGTAAAGATGATCTTCAGTTAGATCTGCTTTCAGCTGTTGATGCCTCACCCATTTCACAGGACTCAAGTGTCCCAAGGGTTTGGGAGCCCAAAATGGTACCCAGTACACCCACATCCTTGCTCCCTAAACTGATGTGTTTCTAGGCGCCAGAGTTCTGAACCCTGCTGTATTTGTGTTTCTTATCTTCCTCTGTCAGTCTCAGGGGAAGGAAGTGGGGAAATCACTGACTTTTGACATACAAGGTCTAAAGTGTCTGTTAATCAGATGATCATGCCATCTCTGCAACATCATCACAACTGGAGATATAGTAATGGAGCATGTGGGTCAGTTTCTTTGTTGGAGTCCAATGGCTTTCCTGTGGGCTTCCCCATCTGAGTGGTAAAAGGCTGTCTTTTACTGTGGTGTTTAGAAATCCAATAAGGAATTTTAAAATGGAAAGGGATCATCTTATACAATTCATTCACGAAACCTAAAGGAGGTCACACAAGTAGGGAAATTTGGACTAAAAATTAGAACTAGGTCTCTTGTCTCTTTTTTAGGGCTTTTACTGATAACAGAATGAAGGACTATTTTTAGAAATATTAAATTACAATCTAGAAAGCAAAGTAAGACTTTCTAATAATGGGTTCAGATACTATCCCCTTTCTGTGAAGTTTCCAAAGCTGGATCAGACTGTGAATACATAATAATTTCTTGTACTGACACAAATAAAAAGATATAAACTCTTTCAGAAATATAAACTCTTTTATTTTCTCCCTAATTTTTATTAAGCCCTTAATATATGCTGGGCACTGTTTTAAGTACTTAAAATGTGTTAATGTATTTAATCATATAAATTTGTATCATCTAAGTTTTGACTACATTAAAGATATTATTGCAAAATCATAGTGATGGCCAGAATTTATGAACAGATTCTGAACTAAGCATTTTACACATTATCTAATTTAACCCAGACTTCTCTGAGTTAGGTCTGATTTGGTCTGATTTGGTCTCAAATCACCATCTTTTTTTTTTTTTTAATTTTTTTTTTATTAACATATAATGTATTATTTACTCCAGGGTACATGTCTGTGAATCATCAGGCTTACACATTTCAGAGCATTTGCCATAGCACATACCCTCCCCAATGTCCATATCCCTACCCCCCCCCAACCTCCCAGCAACCCTTAGTTTGTTT
>JAPYYJ010004674.1:0-10188 GCA_028533885.1 Nasua narica
AAAAAAAATTGCAGCCGAAGACACCACACCTATTACAGTCCCTGGGAAGCAGCAACATTAGTCTCAGTTCGATTACGGCTGCTGTGATCCCATCAGAACTCTATAGCTACTCCCAATGTTGAGGTTTGGGAAATCCTTAAGGGCAGAGTGCTCAAAAATGTTTTTAAATTTTCTAAACTCCTTCCTTTTCATCCAGCTTGGATAATGCCTTATTGGCAGCCAAAATGGTGTCCCTACACCATTTCCTAGTCCATTTTGAATAATTTATTTAAATTCTTCTTGACTATTTTTGCCCTAATATATCAGCAAGAGCTATTTCCCTCCTGAAAGGGGAGAAATACCATTCACATAATTTATACATCTCGGACTTGGGATATTGTTACGGGTTTTGATTGAAACAAGGCTTGAATAGTCTAAGAATCTGTTTAGATAACCTTTTCTTTCAGTCAGACCAGGAAAGAGTCTTGTCTATTCTCTTCCATATTGCTTACATTTTATACTCTGAACTAACGGATGTGAGCGATAATATAAACACAATCCAAGTGCTACAAGAGCCAGAGAGTGGACATTGCAGCATAGGCAAGGGAATGTCTCCCCGGAGGAAGCCGGGAATCCACGCGGATGTTGAACAATCTCTGGGATCCACACAGGTGGATGTGGAGGGACACAGAAGCTGGTAGAAGCACAGAGGTAGGAATGGGCATTCTCTGTACCAGTCACGATGATGGTTCAATATTATATGGTCCTGATTTCTTTTCTTTTGGTTTGCAATGAAAAATCAGAAAGGTTGCCTGAGGCTCGATCTTAAGAGTCTTGTCGTCTGTTCTGGGGAATAACTATTACTGTGGAACAAACCCAGAGAGGAGGCGGTTTTGTCCAACACTCGGATGACTTTCCACTTTGTTAGGAAGAAGCTCACGCTGGAATCTTTGCATGTCTATTCACATACTTGCTAATGTGAAGATGATTAAAACAACCAAGATGTACTGTTTACTAGATGCTTCATATGAAAAATCATCTCTAAGTGCTGCTTTCAGTTTCCTTTTTTATTTTTAAGATGTTATTTATTTGACACAGAGAGAGAGAGAGAGAGGAGAAAGCACAGAGGGAGAGTGAGAGGGAGAAGCAGACTCTCTTGCCGAGCAGGGAGCCCGACGTGGGGCTTGATCCCAGGACCCTGAGATCATGACCTGAGCCAAAGACAGACACTTAACTGACTGAGCCACCCCTTGCTTTTAGCTTCATTTCAAGAGGAAATGAACAAGCAAAAAAAAAAAAAAAAAAAATGGAGTAGGAATTGTTTCATGGTAATACAATTTCAAGTGTAGCTGACCTAAAGACCCTGGCTTTTAACCACTGGAACATAGTCCTTCATGCGTAAAAGACAGCATTTCCACAGTACAAAATTCTGTATGCTAATGCCCTTTTCCCTTTAACTTACTTTACATAAAAGATCAACTAACCCAAGGATGTCAAAGATACATGACTGTGATCAGGGTTCTGGCCGGAAAAGCCCTCAGTGCAGGTTTCCTTCATGCATGTGTCTTACTGGAAAGCTGCTGGTTTAACACCACAAGCCTAGAAGAGTGCCTCTCTTCCTCGACCTCAGGCACCTTTACTCGAGTACTTCTCAACCCCTGGCTGTACATTTTCATCACTGATTCAGATGAAGAGAGAAGAGGTTAATAAACTAACAAAAACAAAAACCAAACAAGGCTTGGTTTTTGTCAAGGTCAAAGTCACGCCCTTGAACAGAGCTGCTGCCTCAATATTTGGCATGGGTGGGGCCTGGGTACTGGGACTTTTGAAACCTCTCCAACTGGGCCCAATGCACAGCCAGTATGGGAAACTAGTAACATGTGCCATATATTTTTAACCAGTAGCATAAAAGGAGGATAATATCTTCCCTTTACTGAATTTTTGGAGGAGGAGAGACGGGAAACCAAAAAGTAAAATCACGAGGTTGGATTGTTCCCTTTCACTGGCCCTCATTTTGGTCACAAGCCCTGTATCTGCCCTATGTTGTAGCTACATGCTTCCTTTAAAGACTTTTTAGCTTAGACGAAACAGAGCCAGCTTAGGATAGGACTTGGTAAAAATCAAAATTCAACACCACTCAATTCTTAGGGACGCATAACAGATTTCTCTTTACCCGTATGTAACATCAGGTCGAAAAGGTTTCTGGTGAATATTTTTACATATAGCTAGGTGTATGTATTTTTAACTATGCATAAACAAATCATGAGATTAAATAGGTTAGTAAAATGTTGTATCTATTGATCCTTGATTGAAGGTTTGGGGGGAAGGAATTAAAATTTTGATTGCCAAGTTAAAAATTGTATTTAATGTTAAATTTCCCAAGATAATTTGACAATTAAACTCTTTTTACGTGAGAGTTAACTTACGTTGTGAAGAATCAGTATGCTATGGAAAAACGATTATTGAAAGCACACATACGTGATGGAGAAAATCACTTAGGTACCGACACTATAATTGATACTGATAATCACACTGCATTTCGTTACAAAGTTCTAAGTAATGATGAAATTCTGCCTGGGAGTTTCTAGTTCATGGATAACAAGATGAGTTCTAGATATTTGTAGGATTTATTTCAGTGTAGTATGAAAATCTTTGAAAGAAGTAGAAATGACACTCGACTGTGAGCTCAGTGGGATGGTCTTAGGTTATAAGAGACTGAAAAGCTGGGTTTATATCTCAGATAAAAGATTACAGACCTTGTGTGATTTTTTTTTTAATCCTTGCTGTTGTACTCACTGATTATCTTTATATTATTATTATTAGTGTAGTCACTGAACCAAAAAATGTATTTAACATTTTTTCCATTCAGCTTAAATGAATATTTCCTATTGTTAACATTTCAGTTCATAATATAGCATACTTTTGCTATGAATTTTATAGGTCTAGAATCAAAGTCATTGAATACCATTCTGCTAAAACTCCTCAGTGACATAAATTAGTAACATTAAAACCATTGAGATTGAATATTGAAATTTAATCAGGAACATATGGTGTCAATTCTTAGCTCACACATTGTTTAATAAATCTTTCGAACTATTGAATTCGTCTATAAATTCCTTCCAAATTTTAGCAACACCTTTCCAAATATAGTTCTAAATTACTTTTCCAGTGTCATTATAGATACATTCACTTCCTTCTCAGAAAGCCTACTTTTACCCCAGGAAGCCCTTTGTACCTTTTCCCTGGCTTTTATCAACTTCTGGCTTATTCTGTAATTGGAAGTAAAGAATAGAAACTCCCAGAGGACAGACGCTAACTTTTGATTCTTTATTGTGCCTAGCACATTGACTTTCAAAACAACAGTGCTTTGTATAGCTTTTAAATTCAATCGAAATGAAGTAATTGTGACCTAAGTATGTGGACGTTTTCTCTAGCCATTGGTAACAATAAATCACAAAAAGCCTATATTTGTGATGTAGTCTCTAATTTTATCTTCCCCCAATATGGTCATCAGTCCATATAGATTTGCACCTGTATACGAAGGACATGCTTCTACCCAAGGATCCACAAGAAGTGTGCTGCATGACCTTACCCAAAATAGACCGTTTATGTTTGTGAACAGACAAAATGATTTTTCAGAGCTTCTGATGTGTCAAATGTTTTCTTCTTTCGAAAAATATTAACGATAGAAAAACAGATACTCTGTGTCACTGTTTGAAGGAAGAGACAACTTGACAACTCTGTGGGGCATGCCACACAAAGTAACTGATTTAAAGTTTTTATCTTAAATGACATCTGATTACCTAAAGAGTAAAGCTGTAGCAACAGTACTGATCTAATAGCATATGTTTCTATTCCAAGGAAATACGAAGCATACCCCAATTAATTTCAAAAAATCTAAGGAATATTGCATATGATACTCCCCTGCTCCAGGTTATGATGTGAATTTACATTAGTCTGTATGTTAACCATGTACATGGAGAAATCAATCAGAGATTGAGGTGCACTGGTTTAGTTTATCTTAATATTCTGAATTAAGTGCTTGGCATATGCTTATTTCTTCATTAATTTTAAATGATGTATTTTTTAAAATTTGCCCAAACATTAATTTGCTTACTATTGCTATGTGACTTAAAGAATTCTTTATTTTTTAATATGGATAAAATTACTTCATATTTATTTAAGCATCTCTACTTTGTAATGCCAGCTGACTTTTTGTGGTTTAATAATTAAGACAGGTAATTTTGAGAAAGAAAAGATAATAGTGCTTCTTTACAGAATCTAATAATAAATACAAATATAACAGATAGTTTTATTTTGTGAATACTGATATCACAAATGGATTAGCAAGATATTGTAAGTGGGGAAACTTTTGTTTGTAATTTGTAACCAAAAAAATGTTTTGTTCACACAGAGAAAATTTTGATAGTGTAATGGGATACTATTTAAAATTATTCAGGAAAAAAGGAGCAGTAGTGTAAACTGGGAATTATTATTCTAATTGTAAACTTTAATTCTAATATTGTTACAGAGTGATAGGAAGTGGATTAATTCCAGCAACCTCTCAAATTCTCTATCTTTATGGACATAGAAATATTCTGTCTTTAATTTAATAATTAATAACATATAACTGAAGAAAATATAATCTTTGGTTTAAGGCAATGGTAGAAAATATCAAAAGAAACCAAGAGAAAATTATGTATTAATTTTCTGCTGTATGATGAAAAATAAATATGGCACTGTTAACAAGGTTTCTTTATTTTCTAAGATCATATAGTACTTTTAAGCAAAAGTTAATTATGACTGCAGCATAACCCGAGGCAATATACTTCTTGTGATCAGAGTAAATATCCAGGGCACACAAAGTAATTTAAAATGCAAATACTATTATCGTTAAATACTAGTTATGCATCAGCAGAAAGGGCATTATGGGAGTTGTTTAGAAAACTGAATAAAATGATTTCTCTTTTAAGACACATCTTTTATTTACATAGTATTTTTCTTAAAGAAGTTCAAACATTTAAGACCTGACAAAAATCTTTACATAGTATCCTTTGGTTGAAGGTGTCTATTAATGACTCTCATTTTATGGAGTAAGAAAATTAGTCCCAGCTTAAGCTTGCTGACTGAATCAACTAATCCTTCAGTATAACAGAGCAACCTCCAGGCTATTCTCCATTGGATATCCTTGTATTTGTACATCCTATTGAGCCATAAGTTTAAATTCTACCCACAAAGAAGATCTCAGATAGGTTCCACTCTTGTTGTTTTAATAGACACATAAATAGTTTTCCAATGAGACATCAGCCCTTTCCTTTGTGTAATTCATCAAGAATAAATGAAGGGTCTTTGTGGGCTTGCTGTATAACTATGCTGAGAGAGAACCCCACCAGGCACTGTAAACTATTATAGAAAATAGAGATTCACTTTCTGGTAATGGCAGAGTAACTTTTTTATGGACATCCCACAGACAGCAGTTATAAGTTCTAGAAGAAGGATATTAAGATCAGTTATCTGGGGCACTTGGGTGGCTCAGATCCTGATCTCAGAGTCCAGGGATTGTGTCCCACATTGGGCTCCCCGCTCACCAGGGAGTCTGCTTCTCCCTCTGCCCTTCACCCAGCTTGTGTTCTCTCTCACTCGTTCATTCTCTTTCTTTCAAATAAAATTTAAAAAAAGGTAAGTTATTTGGAGACACTAGAGAGTGACCACAGAGAGCAAAGATGACTGACCAAAGTAAATGTATAAAGAAATATTTCAGCTTATACGGGTTCTACCTCAGAATATTCATGGACTTTAACTGAATGACCAAATTCATTACTAATTTATGGAATTCAAGAACAGAATTCAGAGCTAACAAAGTGTTAGAGTGTGTGTGTGTGAGTGTGTGTGTGTGTGTGTGTGTGTGTAAACACGGAAAAGTAGAAAAGAGGGAGACACAGATAAACTAACCCCCAAATTTTCATAATCTGTACACATGGGGAAGAGTGCAAGGCCAACAGAAATCAAAAGCTGGAAATAAAAACAAACTAACACACACACAAACCAAAACAAAACTGAGCAGAGATTTAAACTGCTGTCCAAAGCAGGGGAAATAGAGTTTGGGATTTGAGTAAAAACATGTGAACTGCCTGCTAGAATAAAAATCAACATTCTTAAAAGGAAGAACACAGAATCCAGAGTCTCTCTAATGTATTTGCTACCATGTTCAGCATATGATAAAATTTTCTAGACATATAAATAAGCAGACAAAAGTGGCCTGAGTTAAGAGAAATATGTAGTTGATAGAAATAGATCCCAAGATGAAACAAATGTTGGAATTAGAAGAAAGCTTCTTTGTATCTTCTAAAAATATGTTTGGAATATGAAAAACATATATAATAATTATGGCACATAAGGGGACTCTCAGTAAGTCCTGAAAACAAAAACAAAAACAAAAAAGAAATTCCCAACCTGAAAATATTGTATACAATACCTAAAATAAAAAAGTCACTAGATAGACTACAGCAGATTGAAAAGAGTAGTGAAAATGAAATTCAGTAAAGTTTTAGGTTACATAATTTCTACTAAAGGAAACTATCTAAAGAAAAGCAAGATGAAAGACAGATCATGTAATATGTCAAACCTAAAAAAAACCCAAAAACCTGAACTCGTAGAAAAAGAGAACAAATTTGTGGTTGCCAGAGACAGGAAGTGTGGGTTAGAAGAAATGGATGGAGGTGGTCAAAAGTTAAAAGTCTCCAGTTATTAGATAAGTTCTGGGAATGCAATATACAGCACGTTGAATATAATTAACAACACTGTATTGTATGTTTGAAGTTTGCTAAGAGAGTGGATCTTAAAAGTTCTTAACACGAGGGAAAAAAAACCTAATTATCTGAGGTGATGGTAAATTTATTATTCTAATCATTTTGCAATATATACATATATGAAATCATTATTTTGTACATCTTAAGCTTTTAAAATATTCATATCAATTATATCTTAAAACTGAAATGAAAATCATTAAAAAAAAGGAAAAGAAAATATTTTAAAATACAGAGCTTCGATTACCTATTAGACAACATATAGTATGCGTGTATTTGAAATTCCAGGAGAAGAAAAGGAATATGGCAAAAAATATTTTTGAAAATATAGTTATCAAAAATTTCTCAAGGATAAAGTTCAGATAAACTGAAAGGAAGATAAATGGAAACATAACTATACCTACTTATATTCTAGTAAAATTGCTAAATATCAAAGATAAAGAAAATGTCTCAAATACTTGTAGGAAACCAATGGCAGAAAAAAATGCAAGACCGAAATCAATGAATCAACATTTTTACATGCTGAAAAAAATGTTAGCCAGAAATTCTATACCCAGTGAAATTATCCCACAAAAATAGAGGCAAATAATAACTTCTAGATGTGAATGAAAAATGGAAGAATATATTTATTCATACTGTGTAAGAAATGCTAAAAGGAGTTAGTTCTCTTCAGACTGAAGAGCTATGACACAAGACCAAATTCTGAGCTATAGAAAGGAATGAAGAACACCAAAAATGATAAATATGTGGGTTAATAAAAAAGAAAAATAATAATATTTTTCTTCTCTTAATTTTTGTAGTTCGTAAGACCAGTTAAGCAGAAATCATAACACTGTATGGTAGGTTGGTAACATATTTAAATATAACATATATGATAACAGCAAGGTAAAAAAGAGAAGGGTAAATGGTATTACAGTTGAAGGATCTTATTTTTTATGTGAAATGATGGAATTTCAAATCCAAGTGTCAAGTTTAGCAGTGATATTGCAAGGATTATAACAACTAAACAACCAGTAAAAAAATAAGGCAAAATGGTGTGATTAAAAAGATAATACATGGGGCACGTGGCTGGCTCAGTTGGTAGAATATGCAACTGTTGGTCTTGGGGTTGTGAGTTTGAGCCCCACATTGGGTGAATAAACTCTTAATTAAAAAAAAAGAAAAATAACTCATCATTTAAAATGAAAAAAGATTTTTTTTCAGTTAACTCAGATGGAGATAAGAATGGAAGGACAGAGGGGGAAAAAAACAGACAAGAAAATAATTAGTTGGTAGATTTAGACCAAATATGTCAATAGTTAATAAGTATACATGGACTTACTTATAATAAGTATACATACAAAATCACCATTACAAGGCAGAATGTTCTCTTTTAAAATGAAATTTTAAGAAAAGAACAAGATTCAGCTATATAATTTTTAAAAGAAATTAATTTCAATTAAAAAGACACAGCTAGAAGAGACTGTGGACTCTGAGCAACAAACTGAGGGTTTTGGAGGGGAGGGGGTGTGGGGGGTGGGTGAGCCTGGTGGTGGGTATCGAGAGGGGCACGTACTGCATGGAGCACTGGGTGTGGTGCATGAACAATCTATCTTGTAACACTGAAAAATTAAAATAAACAAATTTGGGGAGAAAAAAAAAAGACACAGCTAGATTAAATAGAAAAGTTCCATTTTGCAAACAGCAAGCCTAAGAAAACTGAAGAGTCTATTAAAATAATAAAAATATTATTTTAAGTTAAGGAATAATATAAGGAGATAACAATAACACAATAATTTATTACCATAATAATCATAAATATGGAAATGACTAATAACTAGTTATTTTGCTATAAAACACATGAAGCAAAAATTGATAAATAAATCCATATTCATAATTTAAGATTTAAGTACTCTTATTTCAATAATTTGTAGAATGAGACAACAAATATGTAAGCATATAGATCTGAATCACACTTATTAATCACCTTGAGCTAAATGAGATTTCTCAAATATAAATCAAACAACTGCAGAATGCACATCATTTTAGATGCAGATTAAATGTACACTGATTTAGACCATATGATGGACCATAACACAAAGCACAACAAATTTCCAAAGATTATATGTTTATAGATAATGTTATTCTACTGCAATGAAACTCAGTAAGAAAGAAGTAATGAATATTACACCCTTATTTGATACATTATTTGCAATTATCTTCTCCCCTACAGTAGGTTTACTTGTCATTTTGTTGATGGTTTCCCTCACTGTGCAAAAACTTTTTATTTTGGCATAGTCTCAATAGTATAATTTTGTTTTTTGTTTCCCTTGCCTGAGAAGACATATTCTAGGAAAGGTTTTCTACAGTCAATGTCAGAGAAATTACTGCCAGTGTTTTCGTTTAGGAGTTTTTTGGTTGATGAGCATCAACTTGGTGCAGCCACTGTGGAAAACAGTATGGAATGTCCTAAAAGTTTAAAATAGAATTATATGTTTCACTAATTCCACTACTGGGTATTACTCAAAGAAAACAAAGATATTAATTTGAAAAGATATATTTACTCCTTTGTTTCCTGCAGTATTATTTACAATAGCTAAGATATGGAACCAACCCAAGTGTCCATCCATAGATGAATGGATAGAGAAGAGTTGGCGCATGCACGCGCACGCACACACACACACACACACACACACACACTGGAATATTACTCAGCCATAACAAAGAATGAGATCTTGACATTTGCAACAACACGAGTATAATGAGTATACCTAGAGAGTATAATACAAAGTGAAGTAAGTCAAACAGAGAAAGACAGACACCATATATGACTTCACTCATATGTGGAATTTAGGAAACAAAACAAATGAACAAAGAATCAAACAAAGAAAGTCAGACTCTAAAATACAGAGAACAGATTGGTGGTTGCCAGAGAAAAAGTGGGGGTGGGTAAAATAGATAAAGGAGATTAAAAGTACACTTTTCTTGATGAGCACTGACTAATGTATAGAATTAACCATTATATTTATACCTGAAATTAGTATAACACTGGTTGATTATACTTTAATTTTTTAAAAAAGAAAGCAATAATCAAGAGATATGTAAAAAGTCTTCAAATATCGGAAGGCAAATAGCATACTTGTAAATGATGCGTGAGTTAATAAAGAAATTACAAGTGAATTTAGAAAATTTTTTGAGCTGAATGACGATGAAAATACACTGTATCAAAATGTGTCAAAAGCAGGTTAAGAAGAGTGCAGAACACCTTACATCTTTAAATGCTTCCAGTAGAAAGAAAGGTTGGTTTCCACTCTGATGTCTAGTTTTTGGGTTAAGAAGCTAGAAAAAGATTACCAGTCTCAAAGTAAGCAGAAGGAGGAAATCTTATAGAACAGAGCTGGAATCAATGAAATGCAAAACAACA
>JAPYYJ010004675.1:0-10187 GCA_028533885.1 Nasua narica
AAATGCAAAATTGATTAAAGACCTAAATGTGAGACATGAAACCATACAAATCCTAGAAGAGAACATAAGCCATAGAAACTTCTTTCTAGATATGGCACCTGAGGCAAGGGAAACAAGAGGAAAAAAATAATCTATTGGGACTCCATCAAAATAAAAACTTCTGCACAGTGAAGGAAACCGTAAACAAACCTAATAGACAATTTGCAGAATTGGAGAAGGTATTTGCAAATAGCATATCTGATAAAGGATTGGTATCCTAAATAAATAAAGAACTTATAAAATCTGACACCTAAAAATGAATAATCTATTTACCAAATGGGCAGAAGACATGAATACACATTTTTCCGAAGAAGACACGTGGATGGCTAACAGACACATGAAGAGATACTCATTATTACTGATCATCAGAGAAATGTAAATGAAAACAATAATGAGATATCACCTCAAACCTGTCAGAATGGATAAAATCAACACCACAAGAAAGAGCATTGTTGGCGAGGATGTGGAGAAAGAAGAACCTCCTGCACTATTGGTGCAAATGTAAACTGGGGCAGGCACTGTGGAAAACAGGAAAATGATTTCTCAAAAAGTTAAATTATAACTACTCTACCTTCCTGTTATTGCACTATTAGGTTTTTACAAGAATAAAAAGTGTTGATTCAATGGGATATATTCATCAGTGTTTATAACAGCAATATCTACAATAGCCAATATATGCAAACAGCTGAGGTGTTGATAGAGTAATAGTGGTATTAAAAGGATGTGGCATATATATATATATATATATATATATATATATATATTATTTGACCATTAAAATAATGAAATCTTGCCATTTGCAATGACATGAAGAAAAGTAGAGAGTATTATGCTATGTGAAATAAGTCAATCAGAGATTGACAAAAATCATATAGTTTTACTCTTTGTGGAATTTGAGTAATAAAACAAAGGAACAAAGGGGAGAAAAGAGAAAGTGAGGCATACCAGAACACATAATTTAACTATAGAGAATAAACTCTTGGTCCCAGAAGGGAGATGGGAGTGGATGGGTTAAACTGGTGATGGGGATTAAGGGGTTCACTTGTGATGAGCACCTGGTGTTGAATAGAAGTACTGAATCACTATATTGTAGACCTAAAACTAATGCTGTACTGTATGTCAATGAGCTGTAATTTAAATAAAACATTTAAAAACACTCCAAAGATGCAATTATTTTAATTATTAAAGAATAATAAAGTAGTCTATGAGTCTCAAATATTATCAAATTAAGTTGACTAAATCAAGGATATATTATAGCTGAGATTATCTGGGTCATGGTTTATATGATTTTTTTAATACTATAAACACACTGACCTCACTCTGTATACAATGTAAATCTGTGTAAACTGCAGTAAATTATTCCTTAAGTATATGTGTGTTGGAAATGTGTATATATGTGTCTTATAGTAGCTAGGAAAAAAAGAAAGAAAGAAAGAAACAGTTTCTCCAGGAACAAAGGAAATAGCAGGCACCATTCCTCTCCCTCCAACTCTCAGCATAAGCACAGAGCCACCTTTGGGATGCAGTGCCGCACTCACAGGCTGCCTAACCTGATTACAGCAAGCTGTAGTTCCCTGCACTTTGGCATGATTGCCATTCTCCATCAAGCTTGACCCGGTCCCAGGGTAATGGGTCCCTACCCCAGAAGACCAGCATAAATATATACCCTCACCACATCATCTGACCAGAGAGTTCTGCAGGACTTCAATTCTATTGAAAGTGGTGCCAGGTCTCATTTTTCAAGACCAGAGCACACCTAAAAACAGAACTACCTTATGACCCAGCAATTGTACTATTAGATATTTACCCAAAAGATACTCAAATACTGTTTCAAGGGGATATCTGAACCCTGGTTTATACCAGCATTATCAACAATAGCCAAATTATGGAAAGGGCCCCGATATCCATTGACAGAAGAATGGATAAAGAAGAAGTGGTATATATAGACAATGGACTATTACTTAGCCATCAAAAAGAATGAAATCTTGTAATTTGTAATGACATGGATGAAGCTAGAGCATTATGCTAAGTGAAATAGATCAGTCAGAGAAAGACAAATATGATTTCATTCATATTTAAATTTAAGGAACATTGCAAACCAGCTATTGGGAAAAAATAAGAGAGAGAGAGAGAAAAAGGAAAAAAAAAAAAGCAGTCCTGGTTATAGAGAACAATTTGATGTTTACCAGAGCAGAGGGTAATGGGGTGATAGGTTATGTGATGGGAATTAAAAGTTATATTTGTCATGATGAGCCCGGGTGATATATGGAATTTTGAATCACTATATTGTACACCTGAAGCTAGTACAACATTGTATGTTAACTAACTGTACTTAAAAAAAAAAATAGTTTACTTATCACAATGAGCACTGAGTAATGTATGGAATTGTTGAATCACTGTATTGTACAGTTGAAGCTATATAACACCATATGTTAACTACACTGGAATTAAAATTAAAAAAATAATAATAATACAAAAAGAGATCCTGGTGTTTGAAGTAACATGCAGTAATCTGGAGGATATTATGCTAAGTAAAACAACCCAGGAACCAAAAATATAAATTGCATAATTACACTAATATATAGCAATCTAAAAATATTAAATTCTTAGTTGCAGAGATTAGAACGATAATTGTACTGAGTGAGATGAGTGATGTTCGTCAGAGTACAATGTTGTAATTATGTAAGATGAATATATATGGAAATCTAATGTTAATTGTAGTGCATTGAATAGTCAAAGTTTGCTTAGTGATGGACCATTTGCTTAGCTCAATTGACGAAGTATTTGCCTCTTGATTTTGGCTCAGGTCATGACCTCAGGCCATGAGATCAACCTAATGCTGGGCACAGAGCCAGCCTAAGATTACTCCTTCTGTTCTTCCTCCTTCCCTGTTCATGCTCTCTCTTTCATAAATAGATGATAGAGAGATAAACGATAAATAAATAATAAACAAATATTTGCTTAATTAGTAGATTTCAGTTCTCACACACACAAAATGGTTATTATGTAAGAAAATAATATGCTAATTTCCTTAGCTGTAGCAATCTTTCACTGTTTATCAAATAGTCATGTTGTACAACTGAAATATAGACTGTTTTATTAAAAGAAAAAAAATGAAAAACACAAAAATCAAAATTTTTGATGAAAATGTGGACAAAAAGAACCCTGATGCAATGTTGTTGGAAATGCAAGCTAGGGTAACCACTGTGAAAAACTCTATGGATGTTCCTCAAAAAATGGAAATGGAATTATCATATGATTTAGTAATTCCAATACTACAGGGTATTCACCCAAAGCAAACAAAAACATTAATTTGAAAAAATATATATGCTTCTATGTTTATTGAAGTTTATTTGCAATAACCAAGATAAGGGAGCTACTCAAGTGCCCACCAATACATGAATGGATAAAGAAAAATTATATAGATATATAATGGAAAATTACTCAGCCATAAAAAGGAATGAAATTTTGATGTTTGTAACAACACAGAGGTATCTACAGGGTATTATGCTAAATGAAATATGTCAGTCAGAAAAAGACAAATACCATATGATCTCATTCATATGTGGGATTTAAGAAACAAAACAAACAAGGAAAAAAGAAACAGAAAACAAAACATTATTAAATGTAGACAACAAACTGGTTGTTGCCAGATGGTAGCTAAGGGCAGGGTAAGGATAAAATAGGTGAAGGGGGTAAGAGTACACTTATGATGAGTTCCAAAAAATGTATAGAATTGTTGAATCATTATATTATACACTTGAAACTAATATAACACTGTATGTTAATTACACTACAATTAATTTTTTAAAGGAAAGAAAAAAAATGAAGAAAAGCAAACATAGCCTATGAAATTCATGGGAGATGGTCCAGTAGATCTAAACATGCATTTTAAAATCCAAAAGCAAAAGAGGAAGATAAGAATGAGAACTTCTTGAAAAATATATTGGTAGAAAATTCCCCAAATTTAAATAAATACCTGGATCTCAAAATCCAAAACACTCAAATAACTCAAAACAGGGTAAACTCAAAAAGACACACATGAAGAAAAATTATAATAAAACTGTCAAATATAAAGAGAGAAACTGAAAGAACCAAAAGACACTTACTCCAAAGAAGACATACAAATGACTAACAGACACATGAAAAAATGTTCATCATCTTTAGCCATCAGAGAGATTCAAATCAAAACCATACTGAGATACCACCTTATACAAGTTAGAATGGCCAAATCAACAAGACAGTAAACAACAAATGCTGGAGAGGATGTGGAGAAAGAGGAACCCTTGCAGTTTGTGGGACTGCAAGTTGGTGCAGCCACTCTGGAAAACAGTGTGGAGATTCCTCAAGAAATTAAAAATAGAGCGACCCTATTACCTTGCCTTTGCACTATTGGATATCTACCCCAAAGAAGCAGATGCAGTACAAAGAAGGGCCACATGTACCCCAATGTTCCTAGCAGCAATGGCCACAATAGCCAAACTGTGGAAAGAACCAAAATGCCCTTCAACAGATGAGTGGATAAGGAAGCTGTGGTACATCTATACAATGGAATGTTATGCTTCCATAAGAAAGGATGAATATCGAACTTTTGTATCAACATGGGTGGAACTGGAAGAGATTATACAGAGTGAAATAAGTCAAGTGGAGAGAGTCAATTATCTTACGATCTCACTTATGTTTGGAGCATAAGTAAAATCATGGAGGGCATTGTGAGAAGGAAGGGAAGTGTGAATGGGGGAATCGGAGTGGGTGGTGAACCATGAGAGACTGTGGACTCTAAGGAACAAACTGAGAGGTTTGAAGGGGATGGGTGGGGGGTAGGGAGAGCCTGGTGGTGGGTATTGAGAGGGACATATATTGCATGGAGCACTGGGTATGGTGCATGATCAATCAATCTTTTAACACTGAAAAAATAAAATAAACATATTTGGGGAAAAATAGAAGCAAAAGAGAAAAATAACATCACATAAAAGTAAACTTCAACAACATTATTAGTGGAATTCTAATTAAATGGAGTCCTTATTTATTTTGGGCAATATATTTAAACTACTGAAAGAAGAAAAAGACAGTGACAGCCAGTAATTCTATATCTGGTGCAGAGACAGAAATATAGACCAATGGAATAGATGAGAGAGCCCAGAAATAACCCCAACATGTGGCCAAATTATTTTTGACAAAGATGTCCAGTTCATTCAATGGGAAAAGAAAAGTCTTTTTCAACAAATATTTTGGAAAACTGGATATCAACTTGCAAAAAAATAAAGTTGAATATTTACCTTGACTGTATACAAAAATTAATTCAAAAGGGGTCATAGAGCTAAACCCTTAGAAGGGAGCATAGCAGAGAATTATTATGGCATCGAATTTGTAATGATTTCTTGGATATGCCAGCTAAAACACAAAGAACAAAAGAAAAAAATGTAGATAAATATCATGTAATCAAAATAAAAAATCATGTGCCCAAAAAGACACTTTTAGTAGAATGAAAATGCACATCATGGAATTTGGGGAAATATTTGAGTCATAGGAGTTGTGGATAGACACTATTCAGAAAGAAGATATACAAACAACCAATAAGTATCTGAAAAGATCCGTAGGGTCATTAAAGTAGTGAGTTGAAAAACACAATCACATAGTACTACTTCACACATATTTGGATGGCTGGTGTCAAAATAAAAACAATAAAAAAATTGTGAAAATGTGTAGGATTAGATCTCTGTATTTTTGGTTGGAATGTAAAATGGTGCATCCATATCTAAAAGAATATGGTGGTTCTTTAAAAAAATTAAAGTTAACATATGACCCAGCAAGTCCACTTCTAAATAAATATCCTAAAGTATTAAAAGTAGCATCCCAAAGAGACATGTGTATGCCTATTTCATAGCATTGTTATTCATTGTCACCAATGTATGGAAAAACAAATGTCTAGTGTCCAACAGCAGATAAATAGGTAAATTAAAATGGATATATATTATATATATTTACATGTCTGTATTTATTTACATATCACATTTTTATTTATACATATGTAAATATTACTCAGACACAAAGGAAAGAAATTCTGACAAATGCTACAACATGAATGGAACTTGAAAGTATGCTAAGTGAAATCAGCCAGTCGCAACAAGACAAAAACTATATGATTCCATTTATATCAAGTACTTAGAGTAGTTAAATTTATTGAGACACAAAGTATAATGTGGTTGTCAGGGGTGAGGGAGATGGTAATTATTTTTAATTCATTCAAAGATTCAGTTTTAAAAGAGGAAAAACTTTTGGAATGGATGGTAGTGATAATTGTACAATGGGAATATACTCAATGCTACAAAACTGTACAATTAGGAATTGGTTAAAATGGTAAATTGTGTGTTGTGTATATTTAAGTACAAGTAAAAAATTTTAAACATGATTGAACTACTGATACATAGAAAACACATAAGCATTAGAGAATTTTTCTGCATTAAGATAAAAGCCAATTCCACAAGTTTACCTACTCTATGGTTCCATTTATATAGTATCTTTCAAAGGACAAAATTATAGAAACGGAGATAGGATTAATGTGGCCAGGGGTTAATGAGAGGTTAGGGGCAGGAGTTAAGTGATTGTGATTATTTAAGGCAACAGAAAGGATCTTTAGTGATGAAACTTTTCTGTTAATAGTTGTTAACATCTTCTCTTGATATACATTAATTTTGAAGATGTTACAATTTGGGAAAGTTCATAAAGAGTTCATGGGCTCTCTTCTGCTTCACTTCATAAAACTGAAAGTGAATCTACACTTTTCTCCAAAAGTTTAATTTAAAAAAAAACGTTTGAGTGTCAGAGTCCTGTAATGATTTCCATGACAAGTTAAATAAATGTTAACATTCACCTTTCCACTGCTCTGGCTAAAACACAGTGTCTTCAAATTCAATTATTGGCTTCATAATCCTGTTTTATACCACATAAGAAACTCAAAACAAATAGATTTTGACATTTTATGCAATTTATTAATGCTCATATGGAACAGTCAATGAAGCAATAAAGCCACAAGGCTCATATATAAATGCAATCAGTTCACACTCTGAGTAACAATTCCCTCCATACTACCTAGAAGTTTTTAGAAGAAAATAGGAAAATGTATTGTGTTCAGTCCAGATTTATAGGTTTCCTTCCAACAGGGTATTATTTAGCTTATTCAGTAATAATTACATTTGACTTTAAAAACTTCAAAACATTTTTTTACACTAGATTTTATTTATTTATTTTTCCATTATCTGAGACTTCAACCATGAGATTATGATTTCCTCCCTTTCTTCCCAGAAATAACCTTCTTATTGCTCCTTTTGCATCTTTGCCTCTCAAGGTATAGATTAGAGGGTTTATAATTGGGGGAACTAGGTTGTAGGACATGAATTTGTCAACGAATTTAGACAAAAGTCCCAAATGCCTTTTTTCTTCCTTCAGATGACTTAATGCCAATAACTGTTCAGGTGATGCTTCCATAGGACAATACTGTAAATGATAGTGGCAAAACATAAAGAATAAAATTCACAACAAACATCACCTTTTTGTAAGAGGTGATGTCCCCACAAGCCAGCTAGATTGTAGGGACTGAATCACAGTAGAAGTGGTGGATCCCATTGTGGCCACAGCATGGAAATGACATACTGTAAGCTGTGTGGGCTACTGAGTTGCCAAAGCTAATTGCCCAAGAGGCTCCTGCCACTGAATAGTAAATGTGAGGTGGCATTATGTTCATATAGTGCAGGGTCTGGCAGATGGAAGCATAGTGATCATATGCCATGAAGGCAAGGAGGACACTCTCAGTGCCTCCCAATCCTAGTGTGATGAAGAACTGCACCACACAGCCCACAGAGCTGATGGACTCGTCTTGGCCTTGAAGGTTGAACAACATCTGAGGTACAATGGTGGTCATGTGACAGAGGTCAATTATGGAGAGATCAATGAGAAAGAAGTACACAGGATTGTGGAGTTAAAGATCCAGTTGAGATACCACAATTATGGTCCTGTTGCCCACCAAGCTCAGGATGTAGGAGACTGAGGTGATTAATAAAGTATTTCTTCAAGCCAGGGCTGGTCCGAGAACCCAACCAAGATGAAATATCCTCCTGCATGGACATTGTGTATTTCCATTGCTTCATGAAGTAAATACCAATAGAAAATGAAAGCTGTGTTCTATGTAATACAACTGGAAAGATGACATTTTCAATGGGAATTAATCGTGCTGATGCTTCTTAACATTTTAACAATTGAATGCTGTATTTTATACTATGACTATTTCAAAGAAAATTAATGAGATTATCTTCTATGCATTCATGCTGGAAAAACAAGTTCATTGCCTAATTACATATTTAGTGCTTGTTGAATTAAGGGAATGACTATAAAAATGTAGCCTAGAGGTTAAGTGATAACTTTTTAGAACAACTATATGCTTTGTATGGAATAATGGTTATGTTCATTTGACAATATAAAGCCTCTCTCCCCGTGAATCAAAAAGTAAAAATAGCTCTCATATATCATAAGGCTTTTCCAAACTTACATTCAATAACATTGTTAAAAACTGTTGTATCAACATTGACAGGACTGGGAGAGATTATGTGGAGTGAAATAAGTTATGCGGAAAGAGTAAATTATATTTTGGTCTCACATACAAGTGGAGCATAAGGAAAAACTTTGAGGACATTGTGAGAAGGAAGGGAAGGGTGAATGGGGGGAAATCAGAGTGGTCGATGAACCATGGGAGACTGTGGACTCTGAGCAACAAACTGAGGGTTTTGGAGTGGAGGGGTTGGGGGGTTGAGCAAGCCTGGTGGTGGAAATTGAGGAGGGCACTTACTGCATGGAGCACTGGTGTGGTGCATGACAAATTAATCTTGTAACATTGAAAAAATTAAATAAACATATTTGGGGGAAAAAAACACTCAGCCCAAGACTGACTCATTATATTCTTGAATCAATGTTAGTTATGATTGGTACACCTGGGTGGCTCAGTGGGTTAAACCCTCTGCCTTTGGCTCAGGTCATGATCTAGTGGTTCAGGGATCAAGCCCAGCATCTGCCTGTCTGCTCAGTGGGTAGCCTTCTTCCACCTCTTTCTCCGCTGCCTCTCTGCCTACTTGTGATCTCTCCTATCTGTCAAATTAAAAAAAAAAATTTTAGAGGAGGAGCAAGATGGCGGAGAAGTAGGAGGTTGAGATACAGTCGGATAGCAGAAGTTCAACTAGATAATTATCAAATAATACTGAACGCCAGCATACTCAAGAGGAGACAGAAGAGAAGAAGAAGAGAAATTCTAGGAACAGAAAATTGACCATTTTCCAAAAGGTAGGACGTTTGGAAAAGTGAATTCAAAGCGATGGGAAGAGAGACCTTGGGGGTGAGCGGCCAGCTCCCTGCAGCCACAGAGCCGCGGAGCACAAAATCTGAACTTTTACACTCTGCTAATGGACATCAGAAGAAAGCTGGGGTGGCAGTCCTTGTATCAGATAAATTATATTTTCAGCCAAAGAATATAATAAGAGATGAAGAAGGAGACTGTATCATACTTAAAGGGACTGTCCAACAAGAAGATCTAACGATTATAAATATCTATGCCCCTAACGTGGGAGCAGCCAATTATATAAACCAATTAATGACAAAGTCAAAGAAACACATCAACCCTAACACAATAATAGTAGGGGACATTAATATCCCCCTCACTGAAATGGATAGATCATCTAAACAAAAGATCAACAAGAAAATAAAGGCTCTAAATGACACAGTGGACCAGATGGACATCACAGACATATTCGGAACATTCCATCCCAAAGCAACAGAATACACTTTCTTCTCTAGTGCACATGGAACATTCTCCAGAATATATCACATCCTGGGACACAAATCAAGTCTCAATCGGTACCAAAAGATTGGGATCATTCCCTGCATATTTTCAGACCACAATGCCATGAAACTAGAACTCAATCACAAGGGGAAAGTTGGAAAGAACTCAAATACGTGGAGGCTAAAGAGCATCCTACTAAAGAATGAATGGGTTAACCAGGAAATTAAAGAAGAATTAAAAAAAAATCATGGAAACAAAAGAAAATGAAAACACAACTGTTCAGAATCTCTGGGACACAGCAAAGGCGGTCCTGAGAGGAAAA
>JAPYYJ010004676.1:0-10186 GCA_028533885.1 Nasua narica
AGAGAGAGACTGAGAATGAGAGGGGAGAAGGTCAGAGGGAGAAGCAGACTCCCCATGGAGCCGGGAGTCCGATATGGGACTCGATCCCGGGACTCCGGGATCATGACCTGAGCCGAAGGCAGTCGCTCAACCAACTGAGCCACCCAGGCGCCCTAGGGGAAGTCTTTTGAAAAGAGTCTGCAATTTCATAAACCAATATCCCGGGCAGCTAGAACCACACATCAAAATGTAGAAAGTCATTAAAAAAAACAAACAAACTTAAAAGGGCAGCCCATTCTAGTTCAGAAAACTCCTATGTTATTTTATTTGCATTTCCTAAGAACCGTTATGGGAGGTAGGAAAGTTTTCCTTATCCTCTCTGTCTTACAGGTAAAGAATTTAATGCTGGCAATCTGGTGCCCCAGCTACCCCTGGGAACACAGCTAGCGAGCAGCAAGGGGCAAGCCAGACTTCAAACACAGCCTTCTTTTTTTTTTTTTTTTTTTTTAAGATTTTATTTATTTATTTGACAGAAGAGAGATCACAAGTAGGCAGAGAGGCAGGGAGAGGGGGAAGCAGGCTCCCTGCTCAGGGATGCGGGGCTCGATCCCAGGATCCTGAGATCATGACCTGTGGTGCTTGATCCCAGGACCCTGAGATCATGACCTGTGGTGCTTGATCCCAGGACCCTGAGATCATGACCTGAGCCGAAGGCAGAGGCTTTAACCCACTGAGCCACTCAGGCGCCCCCAAACACAGCCTTCTGAATCTGCCTGAGTCTGTTTCTCAGACTTCTAGCACTTCCTCCATAGCCGCAAAATAACCCATTCACTCTATGGACTCATACAGCCTTGTACCCCACTAGCAGTCCGGGGGTGGGGACCACGGTGCCTTGTCATTACCATTCACCTCCTTTCAATGCCCTCAGGGACATTTCCTCACTGGCATAGTTGGGATTCTGTGATTCCTGACTATTGGCCTCCTGTCGAGTTCATTTGATCAGCAGAATCATGTATAAGGGTCTAATACATGTGTGGATACAAGGGCAGGGCTGTGGGCACGTAGGTCCGGGGTGCCTAATTAAAAAGTATAAGAAGTAGGGCAATTCTGGGCTACTCCGAATTCTCTGCCTCCTTTGCAGGCTGATCTGGCCTTCCTTATGGTTGGCGACATCTGTGGTAGAAGTTGCAGGCCAGTGAAGCATATATATTGGCACTTTTTATGTTTTAATGTAATAAGGCCCATTTTGTGTTTTAATGTAATAAGAGGGGTTCCCACGCTCGAGCTCCCTGGCCGGCAGATCTGCAGGGACCGGACCACTGATGTTCTCGCAGCTTCTCCCATTATGCCAAAGAGTGGGGAGAACCGTGTCACTAGACCAACCCCAAAGAGCCCCATAGGGAATTTTTCTAAAAGCTGCGTTTTTTTTTCCCTAGTATCTCCCCTATAGGTTCCTGCCCCAATGAGCTTGACACCAGACCACAAGGGACCACTGAAAACACAATCAAACCAGAGGGGTCCAATATGGTGGACACAATGGGGTAAATTCACATTTTTCCCTCACTGTACTACAGTAACAAACTACACTCTCCTCCCTAGGGGCACCAAGACAGGTAACTCCCAATGGCATAGGGAAGAAAAAGGTATGGAGTCTAAGTTCTCGGGAATCTCCACCCTTTCCTGGGACCCTGGCATCTGCCCCTCAGCCCACAGCCCTGTCATTTATAACCCCCTGCCTCTCAGGGCCCTTGGTGCCCAGCACCCCTCCTCCCTCCTCTGGCCATTGAATAAATTGCCTGCTTGCCATCAAAGACTGTTTTGTTCCTTGACTATTTGGCCCCGAAGGGACTGAGTAGGAAAGAACCTACCCGACTGGTAACAACCAGAGAAAGGAAGCCAAGCTTTTTGCCACAGGAAGCGAGAAACCAAAGGTCTCACGCTGGGGTAAAGAGTCAATAAAAGTAGGACCAAAGATATGCAAAACCATCCCTCAATACTGAGGTCAAAGCTGCCACTTAGTGATCCCGGAAGTTCCAGGGCTGCTCAGCGCTGCAACAGAATGAAGCTACAAAAGTTCTGGAAAGTATATTTCCCCTCTGAAATCCAATTTATTTCCCCATCATTCTTTGGCCCTCCTTACAGGATTGGTGTGTACCATGCCTTAGCTCTTTTTTTTTTTTTTTTTCTCTTTTCCTGTTAACCCATTCCCGTGTATTATTTATCACACCCTCTGTTTTCCTTTTGGCTTTCTATCACTTGCCAAATGGCCTTGGGAAATCTATGTATCTCCCTTTGTCTATCTTTACACTATTGTCTCCCCACCCAAACCCCCACCCGGGAACTATTTGTAAATCCTCACTCCCCAAGTGATTGCCTTAGGGCAAGTAGCATGGCAGCTTAGCAGAAAGGAAAGAACCATAACTGGTTCCAAATTGAATTAAACACACCAAATGCTAATAAATCTACTTCAATATTTGCATATGAGGGGCACCTGAATGGCTCAGTTAGTTAAGCGGCTGTCTTTGGTTCAGGTCGTGATCCCAAGGTCCTGGGATCCTCCAGCCCTGCGTTGTGCTCAGAGGGGAACCTGCTTCTCCTTCTCTCCCCCTCTGCCCTCTCCCCTGCTTGTGCTCCCTCTCTTGCTCTCCCTCTCGCTCTCTTGCTCTCAAATACATAAAATCTCTAAATGAAAAAAAAAAAAAGGTTTGCCTATTCCTCCCCATCTAATACACCAGGTTTTTCTTAAAAATGACTTTTGTTCCGTGTTACCGCTGTCACGTTTTATGACTGTAAGCTCAGCAGCACTTTTTCTCTACTATTTTAATTACTATCGTAGCCAGAATTATCCCTATGATGCAGAATGATACACATGACACGATGCATCAGAAACATCACGGCAGATGCTTACTCAGCAAACACAATGACCAAACTTACTATGCGACAGCGTTTTCCCCTCCCTACTTAGGATGAGTCCTTCCCCAAAATGTTTTAATTAGTCCAAACTATTGGATACTTTCAAGTCCTCTTAACAAGGAGTCTTTCTAGCCTCGTATAACTGAAACCATCGTAATTAGGGAGGACTTTGATGCTTTCGATTCGGAGGTGAAGACATCATCGGGGTTCTGGCAACTTTCCTCGGCTATATTCCTGTCACTGTCCTCCTGCACAGGCACTGGCTTCATCCCCAGGTTATTTTGCCGAGTAGTGGGAAAATACCTGTCGCGGTTCTAGGCTTGAGCCACACCCCCATCATTCAGAAGGAAGCAGACCACCTTCCGTCTCCCACCTGCCAGACATATCTATGGACATATTTCCTGACACAGCTAGTAAGCCAGTTTAAGGTCATCTACCCAGCTCGAACCCACACTTAAGAGAATGGTTAAAGAGAGGTACAATGGGAATGATGTCCCAGAGAATGCTGATACAGAGAGAGAGATTATTTAAAAGAACCACATGGAAATTCTGGAGGTGAAAAGTACAATAACCAAAATAAAGAATTCACTTCCGAGGCTCGGGAGTACATGAGTGGGCAGAAAACGGAAATCACTGAACATGACGACATCACAAGAAAATTACAGAGCGACAGCGTGTGAATATACAGGCGAAAATGCTCAACAAAATAGAACCAAACTGAATATGGCAATATATAAAAATTATTATATGCTGGGGTGCCTGGGTGGCTCCATCAGTTAAGGGTCCGATTCTTGATTTCAGCTCTGGTCATGATCTCAGGGTCGTGGGATCGAGCCCCTCTCTCCCTCTCTCTCTCTCTCCCCCCCCCGCCCAATTCATGCGGGCACTCTCTAAATATATATATATATATATTTTATGCTATGACTCAGTGGGGTTTACCATAAGAATATAAGGTTAGTTTAACATTTAAAAATCAATTAGTCTAATTAAGGAGAGCACTTGTGATGAGCACTGGGAGTCCTATGGAAGTGCTGAATCATTGCATCCTACACTTGCAACTAATATCACACTGTATGTTAACTAACTGGAACGTAAAGGAAAACCTTCGAAAGAACCAATTAATGGAATACAACATATCACCAGAATAAAGGGCCAAAACTCTACAATCACCTCGACAGACACAGCGAAACGTTTAACAAAACTCAAAACACTTTCACAATAAACACAGTCAACAAACTATAACTAGAAGGGTATTTTCTCAATGCAACAAAAGACATCAACGAAAAATTCGCTGCTTAATATCATATTCCCTGGTGAAAAGGCCTAAATGCTTCCTAAGATCAGAAATATGATAATATCTATTCTTTCTGCTTCTCTTAAATATTGTACTGGAAGTTCCAGTCAGTGCAATTAGGCAAGAAAAAGAAAAAGCATCCAGATGGAAAGGAAAAAATAAAACTATATTCACAGATGATAATTCTTAAGGAATCTACTAAGATATTAGAACTACCAAGCTCAGCAGATTTCTGGATACTAAATTAACACTAAAAAATCCATTTTATTTCTCTACACTAGCAATGAGCACTTTGAAAATGAAATTTAAAAACAATTCCATGTGCAGTACAATAAAGGTATTAGAAATGTTATCAACAAAAATGTGACACTTATCCACAAACTAAAAAATATTATTGAAAGAAATTCAAAGAGACCTCAATAAATGTAGGGACATTCCTTGTTCGTGAATGAGAATATTTAATTAAGATGTCAATATTCCCCAAATTGACGTATAGATTCTCTCAAATCCTTATCAGAATCCTAGATGATTTTTTGGAGAAATTGACAAACTGACCCTAAAATTCATATGGAAATGCAAGTAGCCCAAATAATCTTGAAAAAGAACAACCAAGTTGTAGGACTCACATTTATTGAACAAAAACTTACCACGAAAGAACCATGATCGAGATAATGTGTTACGGAATAAGGATAGATCTATGCATCTGTGGAATGGAACTGAGAATCCAGAAATAAACCTTTACCTCTATGGTCAACTGATTTTTGATGAAGGTGTCAAGACAATTCAATGGGGGTGGGATGGTCTTTGCAACATATGGACAGGATATGGTAAAATGTGAACCCTCATATATGGCTGATGGGAACATAATATGGTTCAGCTGCTCTGGAAAACAGTTTGGCAGTTCCTCAAAATATGAAATGTAAAGTTCTTTTTCTTTTTTTTTATAAATATTTTTTAAAGATTTTATTTATTTATTTGACAGAGAGAGAGAGAGAGAGATCACAAGTAGGCAGAGAGGCAGGCAGAGAGAGAGGGGGAAGCAGGCTCCCCGCCGAGCAGAGAGCCCGATGCGGGGCTCGATCCCAGGACCCCGAGATCATGACCCGAGCCAAAGGCAGAGGCTTAACCCACTGAGCCACCCAGGTGCCCCGTAAAGTTATTTTTCTAATCAGCAATTCTACTCCTAAGTAGATGCCCAAGAAAAATGCAAATACACATCTACAGAAAAAAACGTGTCCGTGGATGTTTACTAGAAGGATGATTCATAATAACAGCTTAGGACTGGAAAGAATGCAAATGCCCATCAATGGCTGAGCGTGTAAAGAAAATGGGGTGTACTCTTAAAATGCAATATTCTTCATCAGTAAAAAGGAATAAAGTTCTGATGCTTTGCTATGACACAAAAGGAGCCTTGAAAATGTGTAAAGGAAAGCCAGTCACCTATGGCTCCATCTATAGGAAATTTCCAGAAGAGGCGAAGCTACAAACAAAACATTACATCAGTGGTCGTCCCAAGCACTAAATGGAGAGTCACTCTTGGTGCGTACACTGTTTCTTTTGAGTGTGAAAAAGATATTGAAAATGGAATGATGATGAGGGTCATTTAAGTCTGTGAATACGCTGTCATTGATTGGACACTTTAAGTGGTATGTGAATTGTGTATCCAAAAGTTGTTAAAAACTGACATGAGTGGGGTGCCTGGGTGGCTCAGTTGGTTGAGCAACTGCCTTCGGCTCAGGTCATGATCCTTGAGTTCCGGGATCGAGTCCCATATTGGGCTCCCAGCTCCATGGGAAGCCTGCTTCTTCTCTAACCTTCTCTCCTCTCATGCTCTCTCTCACTTTCTCTGTCTCTCAAATAAATAAAATCTTAAAAAAAAAAAAAACTGACATGAGAACTCCCCCAACATAACTGGATATGGAAGTAGAAGGAAAGGTATCAATGAAACATAAGAATCAATTTAAAATGAATACTGGTGGGGCGTCTGGGTGGCTCAGTGGGTTAAAGCCTCTGCCTTCGGCTCAGGTCATGATCTCAGGGTCCTGGGAACGAGCACCACCGCATCAGACTCTGCTCGGCGGGGAGCCTGCTTCCCCCTCTCTCCCTCTGCCTGCCTCTCTGCCTACTTGTGATCTCTCTGTGTCAAATAAATAAATAAAATCTTTAAAAAAATAAAAAATAAAAAGAAATGAATACTGGTGAAGCAAGGACTGATCCATCAGATTCGGGAAAAGCAGGTATAGCTTTTCCTCGGTGGCACAAGGGACTGTCAATCCGTGCATCTGAAGGCATTTGAGGATTCAAGACCTTTTTTCCTGTGAGACTCTACGTGGCTGGGTTATAAATCCTAAGAGTCTCATGGTTCAAGGAATATCCTAAGAAGAATTTCAATTAAAAAAAAAAAAAGGAATTTCGATAGAAGGAGCTGCGCGGCGCTTTTAATTATGGAATGTACATTTCTCGGGGTGACATTGAAGTAACGGAGCAGGTATTTGAGTTCTACAGTTTAAAAAAAAAATAAATAATCGCTGTCCTCGAATGATCCTAACCGACGAAGGAATTCCAATTCATGCACTGTCCAAAGATACTGGCAGTCGTTCCTGGCGGCCATTAATGAATTTTCCGTGGGATGTCTTAGCTCTAGCCCCCTTTGGTAGCTCAGACTTAATGCTTAAAATACGGTGAGACTGAAGCCTTTTGTAAGAAGTTGTCAGGAGCCGTTTTGGAAGTACAGGCTCTCGGGCTTGAGAGTTGGCAGCCCAAGAGCACGCCGCACCGGCCGGCAGCCTGTGGCTCGGCTGATTGAAGCCTACATCTTAAAGGACTCAGCAGGCAAGAAGACGGAGCCCGAGCCGGGCTCCGCAGAAGTGGCAGGGGTCTCATTTGATATTGACAAGTGACTGGAGCTCCAGGAGGAGACTCACTTCAGCGCTCACTTCAAAAGACAGATGCCCTCCTCTGAAAGCCCAGAAGCCGAGCCAGTCCTGCAAAGCCGTCTCCTGGCTGGCTGTCTGGGAACCCTCAGAGGTGGGTACCATAGCAGAGGCGTACAAAATCCCTGACTGCTTCCCGATCTTCTGGAAACACGAATTTGCTCGTGGAGTTGCTTGTGTTTTTTTTAGCCGAGAGAAAAGTCATGGTTTGGCTTATCGGGTGAATATTTTGCTAAGATTAAAAAAAAAAAAGAAAAGAAAAGAAAACTTTTTTTAGTGGTGCCACAGAGCAGGGGGAAAAAAGATAGAGGACACTCTGTTCTCGAAGACAAATTACATGAAGTGGACCAAACCACTGAAATAAGATTAATCAAAAAAGCTTTTTCTAGGTTATTAACCAACAGAGTTCCAAGATAAAGGACTCTTGCATTTCCGGTTCTAGATTTGAGGATTTTGCTTATCCCAAGAGCAGGGCTTTGGAGGACACTAGAGAAAAAGCATAGAGCCTTATTTATGAGTGGTAGAGTTTCCCATAATTGGTGGAGGGTCACAGACCTCCCTCACCTGCCTGAGTGTTGGCCCATCTAGTTCCATTCAGAGGGCAGGGGAGTTATGTAAGGTGGGCTGTAAGGAATGGTCTTTCACCTCATTTTTTTTTAACGTTTTATTGATTTGAGAGCAAGAGTGAGCAAGAGAAAGCACAAGCAAGGGGGAGAGGCAGAGGGAGAAGCAGACTCCCCACTAAGCAGGGAGCCCCATGCGGGGCTTGATCCTAGGACCCCGGGATCATGACCTGAGCCGAAGGCAGACGCTTAACCCACTGAGCCACCCAGGTGCCCCATCACCTCCTTCTTTAAAAACTAGTTTTTTAACTTTATTTTTTTTTTAATAATCTCTACACCCAACACGGGGCTTGAAGTCATGACCCTGAGATAAAGAGTAACACACTCTTCGGACTGAGCTAGGAAGGCACGCCCCTTGTCCCTTTAACGAGCACCACAGAAACTATAGTAGGTTTCTGTGTCTCAGGCTTACGGTCCTTAGGAGACACTTATGATCTATTTTCTTCTGTTTTCCTGTCTTCTTCTCCACTCTCCTTCCCCCTTTGTTGTTCGTGAGAGTTCTATCTGGATTGTCCTAGGAAGCAGGCTTTATCCTTCCAGGTTCAAAGAGGATCTTGGTTTCACAGTCCATAAGAAGGTTAAAGGAAAGACAAGGATGGAGTATATGTGATAACCAACTAGACAGGCCCCAATTATCAGCAGACCCGAAACAGATAACCAACTAGACAGGCCCCAATTATCAGCAGACCCGAAACAGGAAATAGGCAAGAACAACAAACACCGTTCATGATGAGCACGGGTGATGCATAAGGCACAGGTTATGTCGCCAAGAAGCTCAAAGGACTAGACGCTTGTTCCTTTCTCATTCAATTTTTTTAAAACTATGAAAACTGACTCAAAGCCTTCTTCATGTAGCTAACACAACTAAGCCTTAAAAAACACCACTCACTAAAGGTAAGAAATGAAACTACAGAAATACAGAAGATTATAAAGGAGATACAGTTTTACAATCTCAAGATAGAGTGTCCCTGAGCAAATAACGAAACCCAACAGCCATAAAGGAAAAGAAAACTGATTTGTTCTTATGGCATTAGGAAACATCCATAGGAACCAAAATCAAAAACTCAAGCACCATATTTAATGGGGAGAGGATTAATATCAAGAACATTTTGGGGGGCGCCTGGGTGGCTCAGTCCATTAAGCGGCCAACTCTTGATTTCAGCGCAGGTCATAATCTCAGGGTAGCAAGATGGAGCCCCCACATCCTCTGGGCACTGATGGTGGGGTCTACTTGAGATTCTCTCCTTCCATGTCTCTTGGCCCCTCCCATTCCTCTAAGAAAAAAGAATTTTTTAAAAAAGTCTAAGAAATTAGATAAAATGAAAGATAAAATCAGTAATAATCTTACTATTACTTAAATCAGTAAGATAAAATGAAAAGCCAAATCAGATGGGGAAATAATAAAAGGGTACGTACGAACAAGCAATTCTAAGAAGATGAATGGTCAAAGAAAAACTTCTGAATGAGCAAAGAAATGTAAATTGAAATAAAATTTTTTTCTATTACACTGAATGATAATGATATATAATGCATTGGTAAAAGAGTCAAGAAACCAGGGGCGCCTCGGCGGCTCAGTGGGTTAAAGCCTCTGCCTTTGGCTCAGGTCATGATCTCAGGGTCCTGGGATCGAGCCCCGCATCGGGTTCTCTGCTCCGCGGGGAGCCTGCTTCCCCCTCTCTCCCTGCCTGCCTCTCTGCCTACTTGTGATCTCTCTCTCTGTCAAATAAATAAATAGGATCTTTAAAAAAAACTATAAAAAAATCATGCTTCTATTTCTATGCATTCATAGGAAGGCAATCATCAGGACGGTAGTGGTCAGTGCTAAGAAGTGGATGTGGCTGAAACCATGAAGGGTCCTTCTCCGTTATTCCTGGCTGTGTGAGGCTCACATCACAAAGAAAATTTTGGAAAATACAGTGAAAAGGAAGAAACGGAAAACGCAGGCACAGGAACCTCCTTGAGCCCCGTCCCAAGCCCCGACTCCCAAGCATTGGGAGTCATCTTTCATGATGCTGCGTCATCTCCATGGCCACGGCATCCGGTACGTGGAAGGTGTCCAATGAGTGTTTGTTGAATTAATGGTGAATTAAATTCATAAATTAAAAGTTGCTCCTTTGGTTTATGAATTTAATTCACCTAAAGCAATCTATACATTTAATGCAATCCCTATCAAAATACCATCAATTTATTTCAAGGAAATGGAACAAATAATCCTAAAATTTATATGGAACCAGAGAAGACCACGAATAGCCAGAGGAATGCTGAAAAAGAAAACCAAAGTTGGCGGCATCACAATTCCTGACTTCAAGCTCTATTACAAAGCTGTAGTCATCAAGACAGTGTGGTACTGGCACAAAAACAGACACATAGATCAATGGAACAGAATAGAGAGCCCAGAAATGGAACCTCAACTCTATGGTCAACTAATCTTCGACAAAGCAGGA
>JAPYYJ010004677.1:0-10185 GCA_028533885.1 Nasua narica
GACTGTGGACTCTGAGCAACAAACTGAGGGTTTTGGAGGGGAGGGGGTGAGGGGGGGGTTAGCCTGGTGGTGGGTATCGAGAGGGGCACGTACTGCATGGAGCACTGGGTGTGGTGCATGAACAATCAATCTTGTAACACTGAAAAATTAAAATAAATTTGGGAAAAAAAAAATTATTGTCCTATACAACTGTTTCATAAACTCTGACTTGAGTTTAATAACTCAGAATAAAAAAAATGAATCAGAATTAAAGATACAAAAATAAGGATGTTTTAGCTAGAGAAGTCTTTCTCTAAGTTGACATTCTGTATCATTGCTTTGAACTATTATGAGTATTTTAAAATTTAACACTTATAAACAAATTTTATTTCCAACTTCAGGCAACTTTTCATTACCACCCAAGTATAGGGAGTAATTTTGCCTAAATGCACTCAACAATCATATTAAGATAAAACTACGAGTCCCAGACCAAAACACTAAAAGCTAAGAAATAAATAAGATCAGATCATTTCCTATTGATAAAAGAGTAGAAGACAGAACCATCATGCACTAAGTAGCATAACATATATCAAACAAAGCCTAACATAAATGCACGGAAAAATTGACAGAATCTTAAGTACAGTGGGAGAGAAACTCCTGTCAGTTCATGACATTATAAGTAAATGTATATATGAGGACAATTAATAAAGTTTTAAACGCAAATTCATGCCATATTTCTTTTTTTTTCATGCCATATTTCTTAAAAAGAATAGAGTATCCTCTCAAATGTCTCTAGAGTATTTATAAAAAATATATGATATTAGAAAACTTCAGAAAATTTATTACTTTTTAATTCCAGTGTCAACTTCAGAGAAAAAATAGAGTTATAAAAGGGTAAAGTATATAGGCTACACATTCTGACAATAATGCAATTAAATTATAAATTAATAAGAAAGTTTTAAGTGAAAAACTGAATACTTTTTTAAAAACAAAACTATATTTTATATAATAAATGTTATTCCCCCAAAAAATAAATAAATATTTGATTCAAGAAGAAATATTATAAAACTAAGAAGACTATATTTATTCAACCAACATTCATTAGGCCCCTACTATATACCACCCACCATGCTTTGAAATCACAAAGACTGAGAAATCTGTAATACTTTCATAAAAATTAAAGTCTAATAAAAGAAGAGAGGCATAAAAGTAGCAAACAAACAAAAATAAAGTATGTCATATATGCTCTAATAGAATGCATCAAGCATGGTGAGTATCCAAGGCAATGATAGGCTAACAGTACTTTGGCTAGTGAGTAAGTTTCATAAAACAAATCATCTTTAAAATAATATCTTGAAATATAAAGAGTGTTAAGAACACTGCAGGGCTTAATGACTGTAATGAGAATCTTAAAGAGTGGAAAAAGATGTGAATCATCCTGGCAAGGTCAAGAATGATGTAATGATGATTTGAGTCTTAAAGGATGAACAAGAGTTTAGCAAACAAAAAACAAATGAAAGAATAAAGATAAAGGAAAGAACATATACAAACACAAAAATCACATAATATTTGAGGGATTGTGGCAAGTTATGATGAATGAACCAGAGCTCTGATGGTCTAGCATAGTGAAAAAAAATGTCGAAGTAGTAGGAGGCATATAATAAAGAACTCCAGGTATTATGGATGAGAAATTAGACTTCATCCACAGGGATAGTGAGTATCCAATAACCTGCACATATCATCAATATGTGTTTGCTGAATCAATGTATTAATTATCTATTGCTGTGTAACTAATTGCCCCAAACCTTTGATGCTTAAAATGACAATTATCTCACAAAATTTCCAAGGATCAGGAAGCCAGGAGTAGGTTAGCCAGGTGGATAGAGCTCAGTCTTTGAAGTAGACTAGCTATCTGCCAGGGCTATACTCTTTTCAAGGCTCAACTGTGGCTGGAGATTATGCTTTCATTTTCACTGCCAATCAGCTATTGGCAGGAGGCAACAATTCTTTGCAGTGTGGGTGTCACCACAGCACTGCTCGCAACATGGCTTCCTCCAAAGTAAGTGATTTGGGGTTAATGGAGACTGGGAAAACAACAAAACACTTGGGATGGAAGCTTCAGTCTTTTGTAATTTAATCTTATGAGTCAGTTACTATTCCCCCTGTCATATGCTACTAGTCACACTCACCAAATGAAATACAATGTGAATTAACAAGAGTGTGGAAAAAAAAAAACAAGAGTGTGAATATCAGAAGGTGGCAATCATTAAGGATTATCCTGGAGTCTGGTTACCACAGTGAAGAAATGGTTCCAATGCAAGAGAATCTTCTGGACCACAGGGGCAAAGAAGATGCATGGGTAGCAAATTAGACCAAAAGTGACTATCAATTTTCACTCCTGGGCAAGATGAAGGATTAGATTTATCTTCCCAGATGGGAAAAAAAAAAAAAGATAAAGTATATGAAACAAAGGTTTCAAAACATGAGGAAAAAAGACAGTAATTCCTGAGAGATAAGAAACAAAGGAGAGGAGTTTTAGGATTGCCCAGATTACCACCTGAGGAGAGTTTCTAGGGAATGTCACAAAAGGAGGAATCATGGCAGAGTCCAGCAATCATTCAGATGCAAGAAGATAGAGGCAGAAGTCTGGGGAGGACAAAGTGACTAGAGTTTGCAGGTCAGAGTACTGAGAAGGAGAGAACTGAACAGGGGTACAGCCCCAGAAATCTTCAGGAGCTCCTCTCTGAAGAAGGTTCCTCTCCTCATCTTCAGCTGAGTACTAATCATGCATGTATTGAAATTATCTGAGGCAGCAGAAATAACCAACTGAAAGGATAAGAAGTAATAGTACCTAGAACTCATGCAGAACTGGGAATAACTCTCGTGTCCATAAGCTAAGACAGAAAAAAATCTAGTCAGTTACAGGATACCGGGTAGAAAGCTTCAAAAGATTTTGCTTCAAATAGTGGGGAAAACTTACACCAAGATTAACTGCTCTGATTCCATCTAGCCACATTCAAAAATATAACTATGGTACTGCCTTGAAGGAATTTGATGGCATACCAAAATAAAGGGTAAAAGTATTTACAGGAATAGAAAAACATCCAGCATCCAACAAGGTAAAATTCACAATAGGTAGCAACCAATCAAAAACTATGGGCATGTAAAAAAGAAGGCAAATATGATCCGAAATGAGGAATAAAAAAAATTAACCATCAAAATCAACCTAGAAATGACATGGAATAATATTATACTAGAGTAGAAATAGTAATAAAGTAATAGAATTAGTAAACAAGAATATCAAGACAATTATTCCATGTCCAAAAAACTAAAAAAAGATCTCACATGTGAATTGGACACATAAAAATACTTAAAAGACCCAAATTAAGCTTCTAGAACTGAAAACTAGAGTATATTAAATGAAAAAAATATATTTTGGATAGAATTAACTGCAGAATAGACATTGCAAAAGAAAATATTAGTCAACTTGAAGACATAATAATAGACAACTTAAAGTAGTCTTATATACTTATAGCTGGAGTCCCTGAAAGAGGAAAGAAGTATAAAAGGGGAAAAACTTGAAGGAATAATGGCTGAAATGTTTCTAAATTTGATGAAAACCATAGAAGCACAACAAATCTCAAATACCAAAAATGAAAATAGAAAAACATACCAGGGGGTGCCTGGGTGGCTCAGTTGGTTAAGCGACTGCCTTCGGCTCAGGTCATGATCCCGGAGTCCCGGGATTGAGTCCCATATCAGACTCCCAGCTCTGCGGGAGGTCTGCTTCTCCCTCTGACCTTCTTCTCCCCTCTCATTCTCAGTCTCTCTATCTCTAATAAATAAATAAAATCTTTAAAAAAAAAAAAAAAGAAAAGAAAAATATACCAGGGCACATCATGATCAAATTGCTTAAAACCAGTGATAAGGAGAAAATCTTAAACACAGAAGGGGGAAGAACATTATGTACAGAGGAACAAAGATAGATTTTACAACAATTTCCTCTCCAAAACAATGCAAACCAGAAGAGAGTAAACCATATCCTGAAAGTGCCAAAATTGTCAATATGAAATTCTTGCCCACTGAAAATATCTTTCGAAAACAAAGGTGATACGGACACAATCACAGATGTGTGTGTACCCATGGGTTAGTATCCATGCATATATTACTTCACCTGTACACTTAGAAGGCTTAGGAGCAATGATACTCATTAGCAACAACCACACCTATTACCCTGACGTTGGGTTCTTTATCAGTTTGCTAGCACTGCCATAATAAAGCACCACAGACCCACTGGCTTAAATAACAGGAGTTTACTGCCTCACAGTTCTGGAGGCTGGAAAACCAAGATCAAGGTGTTGGCAGGGTTGGGTTTTTTTCCCAAGGCTATAAGGGAAAATCTGTTCCATGCCTGTCACTGAGCTTCTGGTGGTTTACAGTAAATCTCTGGCATTCCGTGGCTTCTCGAAGCATCACTGCAATCTCTGGCTTCATGTCCACACAGTGTTCTCCCAGAGTTAGGAGTATCTTGTGGAACCAGAAATTAAGAAAGTACTTTAGACTAAGATATCACCAAGTTGGAAACATAGGAGGATCTAGAATTTCTCTCCCCCTACAGATGCACTGAATATACAGCTACGGATGGAGAAATTCCCTCTGAGAGAAATTCAGACACAGTTGACTGACTCCTATGCAATGGGCAACCGAGAAAATACTCACATAGAAATAGGTAGTAAAGGCAGAAACAAACTCTTGCCATAAATCCCATCCCTGGCACAGCACGTTACAATTGGGAAAGAATCCCCAATTCCCCAGTTCTGAGGAATGAAGGATTGGGTCACTCATTTGGCACTCCAACTTTTAAGACTACCCCCCAAGAAACAGGCCCCCAAATCATCTAGCAACAGAGTTTGTATTCATGAGTCTCACAGGACTATAGCAAAGTAGCAGTTGTTAAAAGGACACATAGGCATGTCATGGCTGTCACCCCAAGGCTCAGAGCAGAGGAACAACAAAAATGCCCCTCCTCCAGTTTTTCCTGAGAGGTTTGACTACATTCCTTACCAGCTACTGTTGGGGGTGTGGCTTTCAATTAGGTGCATCTAAGTGCTGACTGTGATCCTTGGCAGAGCCCAAAAGAGCCAGCAGACACTTCTCCTGACTTCTCTATATGGCTGCTCCAAAAATAAAACCAAGTCACAATATCTCCCTGCAAGGAGCTTCCACACATCTAGCCTCCTATATTTTACAGCTGCAACCCAAGCAATGGGCCCTCAAAACATCTAACTCTGATAGCCAAAAAAGCTCAGTGTTCACAAACCCCACAGAATCATATTAAATAAAGCAAGCAGTTCTCCAGTGGGCACAAAGGCACTTCCTACAACTATCCTCACCTCCTAAGTCCAGTGCCAAGGGAGCAGACAAAAATGCTCTCTCCCAGTTTCTCCCTGCAAGAGATCTGAATGCAAACTTTCCCACTGCTGTTTAGGGTTACAATGTTAAATCACCCTGCATAAGGGAACTGACAATGATCCTTCCAGGAACCTGGAAGAGCTGATTGGCACATTTCCCCTGTCTCCACCAGCTCACTCAAACGGTAAAACCAAGTCTCTAGCTTCTCCCTGGAAGGAGTTTGTTCACATTTCTAGCATATCAATTGTTACAGCTGCCATCTAAACCACCTATCTCTAGGAGCTGATGGGGCTCAGCATTCACAAGATGCCTGGGATCACACAAAGAGGTTGTTTTATACAGGAACATAAGCTCTCCCAGTGACTCTTCCCTCTGGCTCAGCACAGAATGAGTAGGTAAAAATATCCAGCTCCTGGTTTCCCCTGATAAATGCCATCTAGCTTTTAAATAGAGCTACTCTATGACCCTGCAATTGCACTACTGGGTATTTAACCCAAAGATACAGATGCAGTAAAAAGAAGGGCCATATATACCTCAATGTTCATAGCAGCAATGGCCACAATCACCAAACTGTGGAAAGAACTAAGATGCCCTTTAACAGACAAATGGATAAAGAAGATATGGTCCATATATATAATGGAATATTATGCCTCCATCAGAAAGGATGAATACCCAACTTTTGTATCAAATGGACGAGACTGGAAGAGATTATGCTGAGTGAAATAAGTCAAGCAGAGAGAGTCAGTTATCATATGGTCTCATGTGTGGAGCATAAGGAAAAACATGGAAGACATTAGGGGAAGGAAAGAAAAAGTGAATTGGGGGAAATTGGAGGGGGAGGTGAACCATGAGAGACTATGTACTGTGAGAAACAAACTGAGGGTTTTGGAAGGAGTGGGGGGGGTGGGATGGGTGAACTTAGTGGTGGGTAATGGGGGGGGGCATGTACTGCATGCAGCACTGGGTGTGGTGCATAAACAATGAATCTTGGAACACTGAAAAAATAAAATTAAAAAAAAAAAACTAGATGGCATATCTAACATCCTGACTTTCCCAGCTGTTGTCTAAAGGTCTTCCAATTAGCCTGCATCAGGGAGCTGAAGGGACAGACAATTAGTATTCCCCTAGGGGCCTAAAGATGCATATGGGCATTTCCCATACTTTTGGGACACTCAGAGATCTTGGCACACCTTAAACTACTGGAAGCAAATAAGAACAAAGAGAGCAGCTGAGAAAGGCACACAGGAGTGAGAGGCAACCAGGAGCTCAGTCCAGACTGATTAACAAGTTTCATCTCCTACATGAGCTCAGTCTGTCAAGACTAGTAGAGGTGGATGTTTTATCTAATGCACAGAAACCAACATGGATAGTAAAAGAAAAAGAATAAACAAGGGCATATGTTCCAAACAAAAGAACAAGATATGTCTTCCAAAACTGATCTTAATGAAACAGAGATAAGTGATTTATCTGTCATAAAGATTCTCACTGAGGCTTGGAGAGTAATGCATGAACAAATTGAAAATTTTGACAAAGAAACAGAATAGAATAATTTAAATACAATAATTTAAAAAGTACCAAACAGAAATCATAGAACTAAAGAATACAATAACTGAACTGAAAAAAATAAATAGAGGTTCAACAACAGACTAGATCAAGTGGAAGAAAGGATGAGAAACCTAATATCAGGGCAGAGGAATTCATTCAATCATAAGACAAAGAAGAAAAAAAATGAAAATGAAAAGAGTAAAGGATAGCTTAACGGACTTAATGGGACATCAAGAAGTGTGCCAATATATGCATTATAGAGGTCCCAGAGGAGAGGAGAGGAGATAGAGAAAGGGACAGAAATATTATGCAACTTATGCAAAGAAATATTAGCTAAAAACCTTCCTAACCAGGGAAAAGACATTCAGATCCAGGAAGCCCAAAAAAGTACCAAAAAAGATTAATCTGAAGAGATCCAACTGATAAACACAAATAAACTCTCAAAAGTTAAAAACAAAGAGAATCTTAAAAACTGTAAGAAAAAAGCAACTTATTTTGTACAAGGCAACACCCTGATAAAATCAGTAGACTTTTCAGCGGGCAAGAAGGAAACAGGATAATATATTCCAAGTGCTGAAAGAAAAAACTAATACTCTATACAGCAAAGTCATCCTTCAAAAAGGAAAGAGATTTTCCAGAATAAACTAAACTAAAGGAGTTCAAGTCCACTAGACTTGCTTACAAGAAATTTTAAAGGAAATTCTTCAAGCTGAAATGAAAAAATGATAATTAGTTACATAAAAATGTATGGAAGTATAAAAGTAGTAAAAGTAAATATATAGTTAAATTCAGAACACTCTAATATTGTAATTGTGATGGGTAGATCACTTTGTAATTCTAGTATGCCACAATGGACTAAATTAGAAATCAAGAACAAAAAAGAAATCTGGAAAATCCCCAAACATGTGGAAATTAAACACAAATAGGAAAGAGGGGAATAGAGAAGAATAGAATAAAAAAAACAATGAAAAGCTATATTATAAAGTATAATGAATATGAAAACATCGAAATTGTGGAATTCAACTAAAGTAGTACTTGGAAGGAAATTCGTAACATTAAATTACTATATTATAAAATAAAGGTATAAAGTCAGTGCCTCCACTTAAGAAGTTAGAAAAATAAGAAAAAATTAAAACAGGGCGCCTGGGTGGCTCAGTTGGTTCAGCGACTGCCTTCGGCTCAGGTCATGATCCCGGAGTCCCGGGATCGAGTCCCATATCGGACTCCCAGCTCTGCGGGAAGTCTGCTTCTCCCTCTGACCTTCTCCCCTCTCATTCTCAGTCTCTCGCTCTCTAATAAATAAATAAATAAATCTTTAAAAAAAGAAAAAATTAAAACGAAACAAGAGATAAGAATGATCAGCGTGGAAATCAATGAAATACAACATATCGAAAAGAGAGAGAGAGAAATCGATGAAAATACAAGTGGATTTTATTTTTCGAAACAGTTTCAGGAGAATAGGTATTATTTCTTCCTTGACTGTTTGGTAGAATTCCCCAGGGAATCCGTCAGGTCCTGGACTCTTGTTTTTTGGGAGGCTTTTGATCACTGCTTCAATCTCATTACTAGATATTGGTCTATTCAGGTTGTCAATTTCTTCCTGTTTCAGTCTTGGAAGATTATGGGTTTCCAGGAATGCATCCATTTCTTCTAGGTTGTTTAACTTATTGGCACATAGCTGTTGATAATTTTTTTAAAGATTTTATTTATTTATTTGACAGAGAGAGAGAGATCACAAGTAGGCAGAGAGGCAGGCACAGAGAGAATGGTAAGCAGGCTCCCTGCTGAGCAGAGAGACCGATGTGGGGCTCAATCCCAGGACCCTGAGATCATGACCTGAGCTGAAGACAGAGGCTTTAACCCACTGAGCCACCCAGGTGCCCCTAGCTGTTGATAATTTTTGATGATTGTTTCTATTTCCTTTGGATTAGTCATGGAACAGAAGGAAAACTTCCAGACTCTTTCTATGAAGCCAGCATTAGCCTGATCCCCAAACCAGGCAAAGACCCCATCAAAAAGGAGAATTTCAGACCAATATCCCTGATGAATATGGATGCCAAGATTCTCAACAAGATCCTAGCTAATAGGATCCAACAGTACATTAAAAAGATTATTCATCATGACCAGGTGGGATTTATCCCTGGGATGCAAGGGTGGTTCAACATTCACAAATCAATCAATATGATAGAACAAATGAATAAGAGAAGAGAGAAGAACCACATGGTCCTCTCAATTGATGCAGAAAAAGCATTGGGCAAAATTCAGCATCCGTTCCTGATTAAAACTTTCAAAGTATAGGGATAGAAGGAACATTCCTCAATATCATAAAGCCTATCTATGAAAAGCCCACAGCAAATATCATTCTCAATGGGGAAAAGCTGACAGCCTTCCCTTTGAGATCAGGAACATGACAAGGATGCCCACTCTCACCACTCTTGTTCAACATAGAGAAGTCCTAGCGACAGCAATCACACAAAGAAAGAAATAAAAGGTATTCAAATTGGCAATGAAGAAGTCAAACTCTCTCTCTTCGCAGATGACAGGATACTTTATATGGAAAAACCAAAACATCCACCCCCAAACTACTAGAACTCATACAGCAATTCAGTAATGTGTCAGGATACAAAATCAATGCACAAAAATCATTTGCTTTCCTATACACTAACTATGAAAATATGGAAAGGGAAATTAGAGAACCAATTCCATCTACTGTAGCACCAAGAACCATAAGATACCTGAGAATAAACCTAACCAAAGAGGTAAAGGATCTGTACTCGAGGAACTACAGAACGCTCATGAAAGAAATCGAAGAAGACACAAAAAGGTGGAAAAGCATTCCATGTTCATGGATTGGAAGAATAAGCATTGTTAAAAAGTCTATACTGCCCAGAGCAATCTATACTTTCAATGCCATCCCGATCAAAATTCCACCGGTTTTTTTCAAAGATCTGGAACAAACAATCCTAAAATTTGTATGGAACCAGAAAAGACCCAGAATTGCTAAGGAAATGTTGAAAAAGAAAAACAAAGCTGGGGGCATCACATTGCCTGATTTCAAACTTTACTACAAATCTGTGATCACCAAGACAGCATGATACTGGCACAAAAACAGACACATAGACCAGTGGAACAGAATAGAGAGCCCAGACATGGACCCACAACTCTATGGTCAAATCATCTTTGACAAAACAGGCAAAAATATCCAGTGGAAAAAAGACAGTCTCTTCAATAAATGGTGCTGGGAAAACT
>JAPYYJ010004678.1:0-10182 GCA_028533885.1 Nasua narica
TCTTGTTGATTTTGGCCATTCTAACTGGCGTAAGGTGGTATCTCAGTGTGGTTTTGATTTGAATCTCTCTGATGGCTAAAGGTGATGAACATTTTTTCATGTGTCTGTTAGCCATTTGTATGTCTTCTTTGGAGAAGTGTCTGTTCATGTCTTCTGCCCATTTTTTGATGTGATTATCTGTTTTGTGAGTGTTGAGTTTGAGGAGTTCTTTGTAGATCTTAGATACCAGACCTTTGTCTGTAGTGTCCTTTCTAATAGATCTTGAGTTTTGATATCCGTTTAATTTTCCCTAAAAATAAATACTCTTAAGGATTCTGGTTAGTATTGCACTGAATCCTTAAAGAAGCTTAGGGAAAACTGACATTGTCATAATAATCTTCTAATTTAAAAATATAGTATATTTCCTTATCTTTTAGGCATGTAATCTTTGGTCTTAGTTCTTTGGCCTCTAGCTCTGTAGAGCATTAAAGTTCAGGCTATGCCTTGAGCAGGAGACCAGCCATGTTTGAGCTCCTTGAAACCTCTATGTCAGTCCAGGCTCATGTGACCCTCCCCACTTCCAAGAAATCTCTGCTGGTCACTCTCTCTCTCTAGTAGCAGCCCTAAGTGGAGACAAACTTAAGGGTCTCTGCTTTGTCTCAAACCTACAACCAACAAATGCCTGCAAGGAAAGCTGCATACATGTTATGCATGTTAGATTGTTAGCTCTCTTCCATACATCCTGACTGGAATTCTCTTTTTAGTCTTTGTAGCTTGTGGAGTACTGTGGTGTTTTTAAATCAATGATTTTGTAATTTTTCCAGATTTTCTACCTTCTAATTATTTTGGATCTGTGTTGAAATGCTTCATTCTCCTCAGAAGTAAACCTCTCTGAGGATTTATGCTTGATTTAAATAAGAAGCCAGAGGCATTGGGATTATTCATCACCTTAATCCAGTTACTGAGATTAAGATGGTTCAAATTTGGGCTTTAGTCCCTATTAAGGTGAGGATATTTATTTATTACTTCTGGATTACCTTTTCTTCTGCAGTGTAGCCTTTTGGAGATTCTAATTTAAATGACAGTGCTTTTTTCATTTGGCCATCATAGCTTTGAATTTCTGCTTCTTGGTATTGCTAATTTATCAAAAGTTCTGCTCTGTTTGTCTCCAATCAATTTATAGGTGCCTCTGAATTTAGGAGAAATGCAGGCCCAAATATTGGGTTTCTATCTCTTATTAGAGTTTCTTTCTATCTCTTCCTGGATGTTGGCCCCATAATTCTTCTTGCCTTGCTACATCTCTGTGTCTCAAAGGAATTTTTCTCATACACTTTTTCCTCAGCATTTTAGTTCTCCCAATGAGGAAACCTGATGACATTAGCTAGTCAATATTTCTTCAACAAAATGCAATATCATAGAAAAACTCATTATTTTAAAAACTCATTAACTCATCAGTTATTTTCACGAAAAAAGGTTTCAATTTTTGGAGTAGGCACAATAAAATAAAGTAGTCTGATCTTTTTTGGCAGCACTTCATTTTGTTTGTGTTGTACTTGTTTTAGATTTTACGCTTTTGGCTACAGTGCCAAAGATCTGCTCTATAAGTTCAAGTATTTGGAATGAATTTTTCACTTGACAAAAATGGTAGCAAGAACATATTCAAACATAGGGCTAACCCATGTTTTAAATTTTGAGGTTCCATTTAGAGCTTTCATTTGGCTGGTCTTCTGCCAGTTTAAAAAAAAATACTTGAACATTTTAGCCTTGCACATGCTTTACATCTACAAAACCGCTTATAAAAATTTATAAAATGTGCTCTTTAGGGAGACAAGGATATCCGTTTGTGCTGTCAGCAATACCTCAGTCCAGATAATATAGTTCTGTGTTTTATTCGCGAACAAGAATGAACCATATGAATGTACACATACCAGAATCAAAACACCACAATCTGAATATTTGTAATCCCTCATTACGTGGGTATCACTACACTCTTGTTCACAACATTTGCATCCTCACAATGTGTGCTTCAGGTGAAGCTTAGGCAGCTTACTCAACTTACTCTTGCTTGGTACATTAGCATTATGCTTTCAAAATATCACACATGTATCCCATATTAGTTATCCATTGCTGTGTAATAACACAAAAAGTTAGGAGTTTAGAACAACACATTTATTATATAAGTTTCTTAGGGCAGGAGTCCAGGCATGACTCAGGTGAGTCCTCTGTTTCAGGGCCTCATATAGGCTGCCATCCATGAGTCAGCTGGGATGAAGTCATCTCAAGACTAAACTAGGGCAAGACCCACTTACAAGTTCAGATGGTTTTTGACAGGATTCAGTTCTTTTAGAGCTGTTGGACTGAGAGCCTTAGTTTCTCATTGGTGTTGCCAGAGGGAACCCTTAGTTCTTTCAGATGGACCTTTGTGAAGTGCCAGCTTGCTTTATGAAACCATGCAACCTGAGAAGGCAATAAGGGGGCCAACTATCACAACAGAAGTCAGTATTCTGTAATCTTATCATAAAGTGACATCCCAGCACTTTTACCATTTCCTGTTGGTTAGAATCTAGGTGCTAAATCCAGACCACACTCAAGGAAAGGGGATTACACAAGAGTTGGAATGCAGAGAAGCTTACCTATGGAAGGAAGAACTGACCAAAAGTTCATATACAACTGGAAATCGTGCTCTACGTGATTAGTGATGCCCTGAACAATCTTCTTGAAGCGGATCTCTGATGGTATCACCACACTGACTCATGAAAGCATCAAAGACTTCTTTACTTACAGCTATTTACAATAAGACTCCAGTCTTCATTTCCAACTTTTCTATTTTTTTAACATGCCTCATGAATTCCATGCTCTAGCCAATGCTATTAGCTTAATTCATAAGGTGCCTGCTCTGCATGTTTGTTCATGTTGTTCCCCCTGCCTGAAATAACATATCCTTCCCTTGCATAAAGTAAGGGTTTCAGCCTGGAAAAGAGAAGGGGCAGTGGAAGACACATTTTTTTCTCACTTCAAATAGTTAAAGACATAGCACTAAACAAGCCAATGTGTAGAAGACTAAGAAGGGAGGATTTCAGGAATAATGGAGAATTCCTGACAGCCAACAAGCCTGCCCAACATTGAAATGAGCCAACTCAAAACAGTGGCTTCATGGGTTCAAATAAAGAGTAAAACCTGTCCATTATGGGGATAAAGGGATTTTGTGTTCAGGGGAGTTAAAATGAAAAGACATCTAAGGTAGGTTACAACTCTTAAGATTCCATGAATCCATGAATTTATCTAAAAAATAAGAAAGCAAACTATTCTCTTTGGCATAACAAAAATGAAGGAATGGGGCACTTGGGTGGCTCAGTTGGTTAAGTGTCTGCTTTTACCCTCAGGTAATGATCTTAGGGTCTTGAGGTGGAGCCCCCACCCCCGACTTGCATTCTCTTCTTTCTCTTCTCAGCAGGGAGTCTGCTTCTCCCTCTCCCTCTGTGATCCCTCTCATTCCTGCTCTCTCTCAACTAAATAAATAAAGTCTTAAAAAACAAATAAAGATGAGAGAAAAAATGATTTCCATGATAAAATTTCAAAATCAATCATACTTGCTATTTGATTTTAAGCTCTGGGTATTGAACAAACTCAGGAAATTCCATTTTTCAATAGTTCCCCTATTTCTAATTCATAATTGTCATAATAAATTATGAAATTACCTAACATTTCAAATTTTAAAATAAATGTTTGTAATCTATGTGCACAAATGAAAGGTTATATTTGTAAAGAGAAAAGATGTGCTATTTGAAAACCCTTTCCCATCAAGTATTTCCTAAGAATTTCCACAAAAGAAACCTAGTCTATATTTATATATAATCTTTTGTTATTATTCATTTTAGGTTTATGGATGAGGCTGACCTTCAGAAAAATATTTATCTTGATTTAGAAAAATTTGCAGGTGCATTAGCTGCCCAGACTCTTGTTGTTATTTCTCTGGATAAGTTGGAGCAAGTGGGCTATGAATGATGCTATGCATTATCACATGAATAAAGAGACTTCTAGAAACATGACTTTCAGTGTTTCCAGAGAGACAGAGGGAGGCAGAGATTAAGGGAATCAATGATGTCCATTCCATTGTAAAGCACCTGGTTAGCAGTCCCTTCCGGTGATGTCCAGTGGAGAAGGGCTGATCTGTAGATGGAAACTTGAGTACTTTTTTAAAAAGGAGAAATTTTGGCAATTTCTTATATTTTTCTTTGTCTAAACCATAAGATAACTGAAGGCAGAGACCTTCTCTAATTTGTTTTAATGGCATGGTTCTGTTGCTATCACACTTACACAAACATTTAAAGAAATCAATAATTAAGTGAAGGAACACAATGACTGATTCATGAGACTCAAACAAGGTGCCAGTATACTGATGGGCCTTAGAACTTTAGATTCTGCTGAATTGTATGTGTTACCACCATCTGTCCAAGGATTGTATATCACAGAAAGAGGAGTTGAGTGGACTGAACACCAGTATATACTAACTCCCTCATGAGGAGTAGAGTTAGGTGCAGGCCCATCTGGCCAGGCTGTTTCTGTCACATACACGATTTTATTCAAGGGAAATAAACCAGACATAATAAATTTGACTACTTTGTAAATTTGGTGTTATTATGATCATAAGATGAAACATACTCTTGTAGAGGAGGATGGCATTTCCTTTAAGGAAAATGGAGCTTTCCAACTTGGGAGAAGGTTAGTTCTGGGACCTAGGGAAACGGATTTTAGATTAGGGGAAGAAAATTCGTTCTGCTTCCAGTGGAGCCAAGAGTAGGTCAGATTTGAGATGTGGTAAGAGATGAATTACACTGGCCACAAAGACAAGGGTTAAAAGTAGGAGAGGAAGCAGGCCAATAAAGGAGATTTATGATGGGTCTGGACCTGGGCAGTTGTTGAAAGTACTCAGATGTGTGTGTGTGTGTGTGTGTGTGTGTGTGTGTGTGTGTGTATGAGTGTGTTAACATATACTTAACGTAACATTTTACTTTCCCAAATGATTGGTAAAATTTCATTACAAATTGTTCTGCGAACTCTGCCTTGTGTTTGGGAAGAAATTAACACTTTCCTCAGTGTTCTAGTCACAGTAGCAGAGGCACTACTAGAGCAGTGGCCTGAGGTCAACAACAACAAAAATGGCCCAGTGGACACACGGTGTGGAAGGCCAGAGGAAAAAGTCCCTGGTGAATGGCTTAAAAATATCCTGGAGACATTTAGAGAGTGGCCATTTGGTAACCAGTTACCTCATCTGTAAAATGGGGCAATAATATTTGTCCTTGCTTTCCTCCAGGGAAGTTATGAAAAGTAAAATAATTAATGACCATAATGTGTTTGAACACCTTGGAAGAAATATGATTATATAAGCATATGATATCATGATTACCTCCATAATAAAAAAGGAAAGAAAATATTAAAATAACAATAATATGTACATTTTCACCACCTGCAGTTGTATATGAAATATATAACTCTTTATTGTTTTCTGTCTAATCCACTGCACCTGCATTAAAAATGTACCCCGATGGTCTAATTTTAAAAAACACATAAAATTTAGACAGGTACTTATTCTTTTATTCACCCCATTGTGCCTAGGTCTCACAGAACATATTTTAAATAATATACTACCACAAAGAGACCACTTCAATACAAATCTCAATAGTGTGGGTTAGTAAAAATTACTTTTAAAGGCAAACATCTGGCACCTCTTAAATATATATCACCTTTCATCAAGAATTTTTCAAACTCTCCCCATATATATTACACTTATAAGCATTATTAATTCAGCATATTGTACGTGGGTTTTAAAGTGGTCCCAGGGCAGAATTACATATGTAAAATATGTACTGCAATATCTAGGCCCATGCAGATCATAAAGAACAAGACATTAACCACAATGCTCAATCCTTTTGATTTAATGTGTTCTGTTAGCTAACAGGGGCGATTTTTAAAGCACAGATACAAGAAAATACTAGTTTAGCGTAAAGGCAGCTATTTATTCTGACTAATTTTTTTCCCTCTCTTGTGACATTTAGCAAATTATTCTAGGCTTACATTTAGCTTGTGTCAGAAATATGTCTAAAATATTTTACTCTGGTTTATTTCTACATCTGAGAGAAATTTTAAGAGAGGACTTGCCTTTACAAAGGCTGAATCTGTAACACCTAACTGGTACTTCTTTTCCAGAGGATACTGGGGGGAAAAAAAAGGATATTCTGTAATGCCCTTTGGCAATTTTTCCTGTCATTAATGATCTGACTGTGAAGTTATTTGTTGTGGTTCTGTTTTTATTTTTTCTACACAAGTAAATGCCAATTCTTCTTGCTGTGTCTTTAATAATATTGAAGAAAATAGAATCAGTTTTATTATTATATTTGTATAATGGTGCATATATTTATTTCATAAATCTTACTATTTTGCCAGATTTAGAAACACTGGCTTCTTTAGCTATTCCTGACAAGCTGAAGTTCAAATATGTTTCCTTGAATTTTCATATTTCTCTCTATTCCTTTATGAAGCGAATGACACAAAATAGGCACATTTAAAGGTAAAAGTTGTGAAGGTCTGTGGCTTGATCTGACTAAATAGGCTCTTTACCTCACTCATCTCTTATGCCTGGGATTTTGTCTAAAATTATAATTATTCCTTTATTCTACAAATGTATATTTTTTAAGTTCCTATTGACTTCTAGGCACTATGTCAGGCAGTAGAGATAAAACAAGCAAAAGAGAGAGCATTTCTAACCATGAGGAACTTTCAAAATAAAAGAGAGAGAGAAAAAAATAAGTAAACAAGTAACTGAATAAGTTAAAATTGTTTAAGTGTTCGGAGGAAAAAATATAGATAGTTATGCCCAAAAATTAAAAGAAAGGACCTTCTTTGGATAGGATGGCCAGAGATACCCTACTTATCTCATGTTAAGTGTATCATGTAGGTTTCCTGATAAAATAATGAATATTACACATATATCTAACTTCTTTCTCAAGTCATATTAAAATTAATATCTAAATATTCAGTATAGACAGAGAAAATTCTGTACTAGTATTACAAAACATGGAAGAATAATAGTTTCATACCAGAAACTTCAAGAAAAATTTCTGTATAAAGAGACTCTGTACAGATGATAGCTTGTTTGGAAAGTAAGTGAAAAGATCTCAAAAGAACTTACAACTGACTGCTGTTAGTTAACTTCATATCTTGATAGGTGCCTTACTCCATACTAATTTCAAAAAGGAAATCGATGTTTCAAAATTGTATGTCCATCAAATAAACTTTGGTACTTAGATTTGCAAATAGAGTTGACCAAGCTTCAATTTCTAACTTTTTCTTTCATAAATGGGAAGTAAGGTAAACACCGATATTTATTGAACACTTCTAATTTTCCAGGAATTTTGCATGCATTTTGTCACTCAATATTTATACAAACACCATGAGGTAGATACGCCAATATTTCCCCAAGAAAATTAAAGTTCATGGAAATTAAACACCAGTTGTTCAACTACTTATTGATAAACTTAGTCAATCCAAGGACTTCGGAGCTCTAAATTCAGGCCCCTTTATTTTGCTGTTATTTTCTTATGGTTTTATTGCTTTAAAAATATCTCTTTAATCATTTTTAATATTCTTACTTTAAATGTTATTATGTCTAGTTTGATTATTCTTCTCCATTGTATCTGCCAATTTGCATTAGTAATTTACTATGCAGTTGTGATTTTTGTTTAGTTCAAATTTTATTTATCTGTTTTATTTATTTTTTCTATTGGAGACTCTAAAGTTGTTGAGGAAATGTCACTTCAAAGATGTTTTGGCTTGTTTATTCTGGGGGTTTCAAGGACCTCAATGATCTTAGGCCAGTTTTTATGTTGAACATTTGCCATGTAGTTCTCAGTCATGCAAGGTGTGTACATTATCACCCTCTACATGTAAGGTAGGCTTAGGATTTCGACTTCTCTTCAGTGACATTTTCCCTCAAGAGATAGAGACAAGAAGTTCCTTAATGCTTTTCAGAAGAGAGGGTGGGGAGAACTGAGTATTCTATGGGCCCTTCCCTTGTGCAGCCCTGAGGTTCATCCTGTGCATTCTTGCATGTCCTCATAAACTTTAGAGCCCACTTCTCCAGCCCCTCCAGGATGTTCTAGAACCCCAGTCCCTCAGTCATCTGGGTATCAACCTCAACCTACTACTTTTGCACTGATTTTGTAATTGATTTCAAGAAAATGTGGATTATTTTTAATTGTTTTGAGGTCAGATATTTGACTTTTTTAAACTAGTATTTCCATATGTTTTTAAAGGAATATTTCCTCATTGCTTCCCCTTCACATAAGCTTTCTTGGAAACCAGGCTGTATCTTCACTTATTTTTTAGCCCTCTGGACTGAGAATTGCTTCTCTTTACCCTTGCCTGATTTTTGTTTGTTTTTTGTTTTCTTTTAATCCTGTATATTTTCTAGTTCCTTATCTCTTCCTAATTTCTTGATTTCTTCTACCTTTTCACCTTTTCCTGAGGTTCCTCTTCCTCTTTACTTATTCCACAACATTAGCAAACCCCGTTCTCCACCATTTTTTTTCTACTTTTCACGTAACTTCTTATCTATTAGCTATAAATTTTGTTTGGTTGTCTCCTGTTATACACGGATATAAGTCACAGCTGGAATATTATGTTATATTTTGTGTGCTTCATTGGTTAGCTCGGAACACTACAAGAAATTAAAACCAGAATGGGACTTTAGGGATCAAATTATGATGAAAATTAATTAAGTTAATTAACTGCAACTTGGAGTTTGAATGTACAGAACTCTTTCCGGTAATTAGCACTCCTATAGACTAGGGACTCTATTATTTAGGATGTAACAATGTGAAGTTTAAACTGAAATTAAGTAATTTATGGAAAAACTATCTCAACTATAAGTTCTAAATAAATATCAGGCATTTAATTTTTAAAGGTAAGATGTATTAAGTATGCCAAGACAGCTTTAAAATGAAGATATTCTGTAAGTGTGGTTAATTCTCATTCTAATGTAGGAATATAGGTAAAAATTACAGCAAACATTTCTTTGATTGATGTAAGGATGGAATTTATCATTTGGAGGTGACCTCTGAACAGGATCTCAGTTTGGATAGTAGAAATAATATTAGCTCACACTTACTGGGTACCTACCATGTGCCAGGGATACATTTAATCATTAATCTCCTTCTAAAATGACCCTAAGATAGAGCTCATATTATTATTTCACTTAAAAATGAGAAACTAAGGCACAGACAGTTTAAGTAACTTGTTTAAGGTCACATATTTATTGAGTTTTGGCGTTGGGATTTAATATTAGGTAACTTGGCTCCATTCCAGCCCTTTAAGAATCACTAGACCTTTTTGAGTCTATTTTTGTGTGTGGTGTAAGGAAATGGTCCAGTTTCATTCTTTTGCATGTGGCTGTCCAGTTTTCCCAACACCATTTGTTGAAGAGACTGTCTTTTTCCATTGAAAATTCTTTCCTGCTTTGTCGAAGATTAGTTGACCATAGAGTTGAGGTTCCATTTCTGGGCTCTCTATTCTGTTCCATTGATCTATGTGCCTGTTTTTGTGCCAGTACCACACTGTCTTAATGATTACAGCTTTGTAATAGAGTTTGAAGTCTGGAATTGGGATGCCGCCGACTTTGGTTTTCTTGTTCAACATTCCTCTGGCTATTCGTGGTCTTCTCTGGTTCCATATAAATTTTAGGATTATTTGTTCCATTTCCTTGAAATAAATTGATGGTATTTTGATAGGGATTGCATTAAATGTATAAATTGCTGTAGGTAGCATAGACATTTTCACAATATTTGTTCTTCCAATCCATGAGCATGGAAAGTTTTTCCATTTCTTTGTGTCTTCCTCAATTTCTTTCATGAGCACTTTGTAGACTCAAAATGGATCAAAGACCTCAATGTGAGACAAGACTCCATCAAAATCCTGGAGGAGAACACAGGCAACAACCTCTTCGACCTCAACCGCAGCAACTTCTTCCTACAAACATCTCCAAAGGCAAGGGAAGCTAGGGCAAAAATGAACCACTGGGACTTCATCAAGATCAAAAGCTTTTGCACAGCAAAGGAAACTGTCAACAGAACCAAAAGACAACTGACAGAATGGGAGAAGATATTCGCAAATGACATATCAGATAAAGGGTTAGTATCCAAAATCCAT
>JAPYYJ010004679.1:0-10178 GCA_028533885.1 Nasua narica
CGAGCCTGGTGGTGGGTATTGAGAAGGGCACGTATTGCATGGAGCACTGGGTGTGGTGCATGAACAATCAATCTTGTAACACTGAAAAATTAAACATATTTGGGGAGAAAATAAATAAACAAACAAACAAACAAAACAAACAAACAAACATAATGTCAATCAGAATTTAGATAGCTGGGCCCCTGGGTGGCGCAGTTGGTTGAGCGACTGCCTTCGGCTCAGGTCATGATCCCGGAGTCCCGGGATCGAGTCCCACATCGGGCTCCCAGCTCCATGGGGAGTCCGCTTCTCACTCTGACCTTCTCTCTCTCACTCTCTCTCTTTCCTAATAAATAAATAAATAAAATCTTAAAAAAAAAAAAAGAATTTAGATAGCTCCATTTCACAAAATTGGCTACTGGGAGGACAGCATTCATGATTCAATTTAACAAACTCTCCAGTCCCTCTAAGAATGTTACTGAGAAAGTTTCTAATGAGGTAACAAAGCAAAAAAATTTATATCAAAACTATGTTTTTGAGTTTATTGGAACTGTACAAAGTAGTTTCTTTTATTTTTACTTTTGTATCAAAGCTATTCCCAATACACATATAGTGTGTGCTTTCTTCCTGTTTCTTGATTAAATTAGCTCAGATTATTTTTCCCTATCACTAAATTTTACAAAGAACCAAAGTTTTCATTTATTAATTTCATCTCCCGTTCTGTTCTCATTAATTTTTGCTCATATATTAGTTCCCTACTGGTGCTTTCTTGTGATTTACTTTGTAATACCTTATGTAATCTTTTGATTTGGCAATTAATTTATTTTACTCTTTTATTTTTATTGATGTAAATGTTTAGGGCTTTGGAATTTCCTCTGATCACCTTTTTTTAATTGAGATCTAACATTCTGTAAGTTTAAGGAATACAACATGTTGATTTGATACACTTATATGTTACAAAATGATTACCACTGTAGAGTTAGCTAACACTTCCATCACCTCACATAATTACCACTTTTTTGTGTTGAGAGAATTTAAGTTCTAAGGTATAGAGTAGTATTATTAACTATAATACAGTATCATTAACTATAATTATCATGTATGTTAGATCGCCAAAACGTATTCATCTTATTTTTTGACCAGCATCTCCCCATTTCCCCCACTTCTCAGCCCTTAGTAACTACCATTCTACTCTGTTGCTTCAAAGCAAGGTATAAGTGATATCATACAGTATTTGCTTTTCTTTATCTGACTTATTTAGCATAATGCCCTCAAGGTCCATCCACATTTTCACAAACAGCAGGACTTCCATCTTTCTCATGGTTGAATTTCATACATATATAATCAAATTTCTTTATCCATTCATACCCAGATGGACATGTAAGTTGTTTACATGTCTTAGCTATTGTGAATAATGCTGCAATGAAAATAGGAACGCAGATATCTCTTTAAGATAGTGATTTCAATTCCTTTGGATATGTACCCAAAAACAGGATTGCTGGATTATACGATAGTTCTATTTTTATCTTGTTAACTTCCATGTTTTCCATAGTAGCCTCACCAATTTGCATTGCCACCCACAATACAGGAGGGAGGCGTGCCTTTACTCCATACCCTTGCCAACACTGTTATCTTTTGTGTTTCTGATGATAGCCATTCTAACAGATGTGAAGTGATATCTTGTCCCAGTTTTGATTTGCATTTCCCTGATGATGAGTGATATCGAACATCTTTTCAAGTGGCCTGCTAGACATAGAAATCTTCTTTAGAAAAATATCTATTCAGTTCCTCTGCCCACTTTTTAATTGGTTTGCTTGTTTTTTTTTCCTTTCTGTCTCTCTCTCTCCCCTCTCCATTTTTTTCCCTCTCTCTCTCTCTCTTTTTTTTTTTTGCTATTAAGTTATATGGTTCCTTAATGTATTTTGGATATTAATCCCTTGTGAGGTATATGATTTGCAAATATTTTCTTCTACTCCATAGGTTGCCTTTTCGAGGCACCTGGGTGACTCAGTCGGTTAAGCATCTGCCTTCAGCTCAGTTCACGATCTCAGGGGGACCAGAACTGAGGCCCACATCATGCTTTCTGCTCAGCAGAGAGTCTGCTTCTCTCTCTGCCCCTCACCCTGATTGTGCATGCTCTTTCTCTCTCTCTCAAATAAATAAAATATTTAAAGAAAAAAAAAGGTTGCCTTTTCATTTTGTTGACTGTTTCTTTTGTTATGCAGAAGATTTTCAGTATGATTTTTTGGGGGGATATGACACTAAAAGCATAAAAAGCAACAAAAGCAAAAGTTAATATGTAGAACTACTTTGTACTTTTATATGTAACTATCATTACTGATGACGGATCTATCATTTTTTTCAAAATTCTGCAATTTCTCTTTGTATATTCCCTTTAATTCAAAAGCTTTTCAATAGCATTTTTTTTCCAACTAAGGTAAACCTTTTTGTTTTGTTTTTTTCAATTTGTTTTGCTTTATGGGTTCTATTTGATTTCCGTTTGCTGGCACTGGAATCAGAAAATGTTGCTTTAATAGCTTTAATAGCTTTACATTATAGAATTGATTGTTGCTTTCTTGTGCTGTGCTAGGCATTCTGGTTTTGTGATGTAATGTGTACTTAAGAAAAAGGTATAGGGTCTATTATTAGGGGGTATAGTTCAATATATAACCAAAATATCTACCTTACTAATTATGTTGTTTATGTGTTTATATACTTACTTTTTCTCTTCACATTTTTTGTATGAAGAGTGGTATATTAAGATCTTCTGTTAATATTGTATTTCTAACCATTTTTCTGTCCATTACCTGTACATTTGTTTCTACTGTGGTATTTAGTGCATAGATATTCATAATTGGTATAGCTTTATTACTAAACGAAACTTTTAGCATTACAGTGTCCTTTTATAAATTTAAAGTTAATTCATTTTTTACTTAAATTCTCCTTGTTGACTTGGAGACACTTGGAGACACTCCTGTGTCTGTTACCAAGATAACAATTTCTGCTTTTATATTGTCTGCATTTACATAGTAAAACTTGGTTCATCTCTTTATTTTTAATGCTTATGCATTGATGTGATCTCTTGTTTTGTCTCTTGGATTTTTCTTTAGGAACTAACTAGAAAATAGTTTCCTCTTTAGTCAATTTAATCTCATTACATGTATAGATATGATGTATGTGGTGGGTCTGAATTCTGTCATATCTTTTGTTTTCATTACTGTGTTTTATGTTATATACTGCTTCTTTCTATTTGGTGTTTCTTATTGGCTCATTTAAACAACAATGCTTTTGGCATTTAAAAAAGTTTCTATTTCTTTTGGTATTAAGGAAGGATTTTTACTAATAAAAAGTAAATATCATATTAATACCTATTTTAAATGTTCTTAATCCTTTTTTTCTTATTAAATGTTTACTGACTAATATTTCCATTTTAAATTGTTTGACTCTTGCCTTTTTAACTTGTACAATAGTCAATGATCTTATTCTGTTTTCCCTTTTTTTATCCTGTCTACTCCCATAGTTCAGTTGAATTTCTTTTCTATTTTTAAAAACACATTTTAAATACTATCCTTCTACACAGCTACTAACATTTTAGTCTTAGATCTACAATTAAATATATGTGATTCTCACCATATGTCTTTTGCAAAAGTTTCCTCAGTTATGTCTTGGTTGGCCGAATCTTATCCTCTGGTACATTCTTCAAGAAGAGCTTTTGAGTACAAAATTCTGTGTTCCTATATATTCAGAATTAACTCCTTATGGGATTTTTACTTAACAGAAAGCTTGACTCTATATAATACTCTTAGTTTGTATTTTCATTACTTAAGTTTTTGAAAATGTCATTTCACTATTGCCTTCATTTGTATGTTATTTCTGAGAATTTTGACACCAAGCTAATTGTCTTTTCTTTGAAGCTTCATTTTCTGCCTGAAGGGCCAGGGAATTTTTTATTATCTTTAAAACCGAATAGTTGCATTAGGATATTTCTCTTGACTTGATCATTCCCATTCAATTTTACCCATTTCACTACACTCAGAATCTTTTTTTTTGGTGGGGGGAGGGGGTGGGGTGGGAAGGAGATTGGGATTGTTGTCTTAAATACTAGTTCCATTCTACTGTATTGGATTTCTACTTAGGAACCCAACTATAATATTTTAGAGCTTCTATTTATGTATCTCATTTCTATCACTTTCTCTCTGATACTTTTTACTTGTTTCTTCTAATTTATTACACTGGGTTTTTTCCAGTTTATTTCAATAACTTATTAAATTTTCATTTAAACCTATTATTCCTTGGGTAATTTAATATTTCTATCTAATGTAATTTTATCTTTTACTTTTATATCTTTCCTTAGTTCAAACAACTCTTGTTTTATCCTTGCTTGCTTTTCTTTTTCTACAACTAGATTTTGTATTTCTGACTCAAGATCTCCTAATGTTTGCATGAGATTATGTAATTCAATTTAGAGGGCTGGGCCACAGTTTTCTTAAACTTCATGAATTTCTATTTTGGGGGGCAGGGGTTATTATCAGTGGAAATGCCTTGCGTTGAATTTTCTCTTTCTTGCTATATTTTTGCTGTACTTTTTTTCCCCATTCCTATTCATTTCATTAACCAATGATTTTAGACTGTCCTTTTTGTGCAGTTATTTATTTTTTTATGAATGACATTGTAGGTCAGTTGACGTATCTTGTTTCCCTTTTTTCTGCAGGATTTTAAATTTTCTGCTCTTACTGTCTACTTGCCCTTCATGAAGACATCTTCAAGGATAGCATTTTCTATCAACAAGCAGGAAGTTTAAGTTAAATAAGATAAATCAGCTACAGGGGCACCTGGGTGGCTCAGTGGGTTAAAGCCCCTGTTTTCAGTTCAGGTCATGATCCCAGGGTCCTGGGATCGAGCCCCACATTGGGCTCTCTGCTCAGCAAGAAGCCTGCTTCCCTCTCTCCCCTCTGCCTGCCTCTCTGCCAACCTTTGATCTCTCTCTGTCAAATAAATAAATAAAATCTTAAAAATAAAGATAAATCAGCTACAGAAATCTGCTGTACAGTATATTTGGGTGGCTCAGTCAGTTAAGCATCTGCCTTTGGCTCAGGTTGTGATCCCAGGGTCCTGGAATTAAGTCCCGAATCTGGCTCTCTGCTCAGTGGGGAGCCTGCTTCTCTCTCTCCCTCTGCCCCTTCACCCCCCACCCCCCCATGCTCTCTCATGCACTCTTCCTCTGTAAAATAAATAAATAAATATATATATATAAATAAAAGAAGTCAGCTGTACAACATCATACTTGTACTCAACAAAAATGTATTGTATCCTAAAGCTTTGTTAGGAGGATAGAGCTCATGTTAAGTGTTCTTACTATAACAAAATACAAATTAAAAAATAGAAAATGCATTTTACTAAAATCAAGAATGAAATAAGGGAAATCACAATAGATGCCGCTAACACCAAAAGAGAATAATAGAATACCACAAACCCTACACACATAAATTTGACAATTTAGATGAAGGAGACCAATTAGTAATTTGAATAGCCCTATAATTACTATGGAAATTCAATTTTTAATTTTAAAAACTCCCTCAAAAAAACCCTTCAGATCTGGATGGTTTCACTGGAGAACTCAACCAAATGTTTAAAGAAAAATTAATAGCAATTACACCTTATCTCTACCAGAAAAAAAAAAAGGTGTTAACACTTTAAACTCGTTTTTTAAGCTGGTATTACCCTAATATCAAAAGTAGATGAAGAACAAAAAAGGAAAAATATAGACCAGTATTCAACATAAACATAGACAAAAAAGATTATTAACAAAATATTACCAAATAGAATTTGGCAATATATAAAAAATAATTTTAGAGCACGGCTAATTTGTGTTTATTCCAGAAATGCAAGGTTTATTACTATTCAAAAACTAAACAATATAATCCATCATATTAATAGGGAAAAGAAGAAAAACCACATGATGTTTGTAATGCAGGAAAAAAAAGTGATAACATTCAAGACCCATTTAAATTAAAAATTCTTAGGGGCGCCCGGGTGGCTCAGTGGGTTGAAGCCTCTGCCTTCGGCTCAGATTATGATCTCAGGGTCCTAGGATCGAGCCCCACGTCGGGCTCTCTGCTCAGCAGGGAGCCTGCTTTTCCCCTCTCTCTGCCTGCCTCTCTGCCTACTTGTGATCTCTCTGTGTCAAATAAATAAATAAAGTCTTTAAAAAAATAAATTAAAAATTCTTAGAAAACTAGGAATAGAGGGGAACTTCCTCAACTTGATACAGAGTATCTACAAAATCAATTACAGCTAACATACCTATTGATTTCACTTAGGGCAGGAGGTAATCAAGACAATCTATGAACAGGTTTGAGAACTGTGTACCCTAGAACTATGATTCTTGCAAATATAGAATTTTTTATGGAAGAGCAACTATTGGGGGATTATTAAATCTGATCCATTTTCACAGGCTACACTGAAGATATAATGCAAAAATTTTAAAATTAATATAGCTCAGCAAAATTATCTCCAGTGTCACCTCCCAATCCCTTAGGAGTCTTTCCCAGAATTAACTTCCATAAGCTTTACAAATGATAACAGACGTGCACCTGGGTGGCTCAGTTGGTTAAGCATCTGACTTGATTTCAGCTCAGGTTGTGATCTCAGGGTTGTGGATTCGAGCACTGTGTCAGGCTATGCAATGGGAGTGGAACCTGCTTAAGATTCTCTTCTCTCCCTGTCCCTCTGCCCCTTCCCCCACCTTCTCTCTCACCCTCTCTAAAAAAAGAAAAGATTTATAAATGATAAGAGAGGTAGTGTTCTTTTCATAACACACTTAACTGTTCTGTTTTTAAAGCAATGCTACGATAAAATTCATGTTTTTAGTAGCCAAATTATTAGTGAAACTGTTGTAAAAATGTGTGTGAATTTTTTTAAAGTCTTCAAATTGCAGAGAAATTATATTTATACATTTATTAGATACCAAATTTCCATCAGTAAGAATACAATGTTTTATCTGAGTTGAGCTTTCTAATATCACTACTAAAATTCATTTCTTGGGGGAAAAAAAACTATTTTTCTCAAAGTTCTAACCCTGATGGAAAATCATTTTACAAAGACAATAATGACAATGATGGGAACGTTTCTCATCTGGGAGACCCAGTCAGGGAGAAAACCATTCGACTAGCTATTGGCAGGTTGAGTTAAGCAGTGGCCCATGATACAAAATAATAACCTTCTACTATGCACTAAGCATGTGGCTGAGTCATTGCCACACACCGGAAAGTCCCAGTGACTCTTGAGTTGTCAGAGATAAACTTAACAAGCAGCAAATGTCCTAAACGGGTATGTATCTGTTGTACTTTATAGAAATGCCAATACATTTTGCACAAGATTGTAACTGACCTTCATCTCCATTCTGTGTGGTATTTGCCACAGAGAAATCCAATTGACACATTTAATGGTCTTGCAGAAGACAGGCTTTCAAAGATTCTGTTATGACATCTAGATAGTTCTGGGTGGGAAATGGGGAGTTTTTGTGCTCTCAACTCACTTTTGTTTGTGTCCCATAGTTGATGCTGATAAAGGATTTATATTTCAAATATACAAGTAACACTTAAAACTCAACAGTAAGGAAACAACCCAATTAATTATATAATGCAATTATAAATAGTATTTTTATTTTAATGTAGGATTGTTCATTACTGTAAAGAAATGCAATTGATGTTTATATATTGCTTTTGTACTTTGTCTCCTGGCCAAACTCAACAGTTTTAGTAGCATTTTTATACATTACTTAGGATTTTCTACATAGATGATTAATATCATCTGCAAATAAAGAAGCTTTTACTTCTTTTTTGGTCTGAATGCCTTTTATTTCTTTTTCTTGCTCCACTGCATTGGCTAGTACAATGCTGATTATTTTAAGCGGGCAAGGTGGAGAGCCTTCCCTCATTAGCTGTAGCTTTTTTTATAGATGATCCTCATGGGATTGAAACGGTTTCCTCCGGTTTTACTCAGCATGGGCTCCTATAACAAAGTATCATAAACTGGATGGCTTATAAACAACAGAAATTTATTTCTCACAGTTCTGGAGGCTGGAGTCTGATATCAGAGTGATAGCATGAGGTGCTATGAGACTCCTTCCAGGCTGCAGACTGCTGACTGCTTGCTGTGTCCTCACATAAAACAAAGAAGGCTAAGGGCACCTGGGTGTCTCAGTCGGTTAAGCGTTTGCCTTCAGCTCAGGTCACAATCGCAGGATCCTGGGATGGAGCCCTGTATTGGGCTCCCTGCTCAATGGGGAGCCTGCTTCTCCCTCTCCCTCTGCCTCCAGCTCCCCCTGCTTGTGCTCTCTCTCTACTCTCTGCCAAATAAATAAAATCTTTAAAAAAACAAAAACAAAGAAGGCAAGAGAACTCTCTGAGGTCCCTTTTATGAGGGCAGTAATCCCATTCACGAGGGCTCCACATTCATGACCTAATCGCTTCCCGATGGTACCACCTTTTAACACCATTAAGAGTTAGGATTTCAACATATGAATTTTGGGGGACACATTCAGTCCATTGCACCTTCCATTTCTAGTTTTCTGTGAGTTTTCATCAAGAATCAATGTCGGTTTTTTCCAAATGCTTTTTCTTCATCTACTGAGATGATAATATGTTCACTTTTATTTTTAGTCTATTAATATGGTCAACTACATTCACTAATTCTTAAAGTTTGAATCTACCTTGAAGTCCTGGGATGAACACCAAATTGTTGTGATGTATTATCATTTTTAGATATTGGTGGATTTGATTTTCAAAATTTTGAGGGATACTAGCTTGTGTTTTCTTTATCTGCAATCTCTTTGTCTGGTTTTGGTATGAATAATGTTGGCCTCATAAAATGACTTATGACATCAGTCACTTGTCTTCCATTTTCTTGAAAAAATCATGTAGAATTGGTATAGTTTCTTCCTGAAACATTTGCTGAAATTCACCACTGAAGTTATTTGCTCCTGCTCCAATTTGTGAGGACTTAACCTACAAATTCTATTTAATAGAGTACTATTTAATAGAGTACTATTTCTTAAGTTGCCTTTGATAGTTTGTGTCTTTCAGGGAATTTGCCGATTGTCAACTAAGTTTGTCAAATTTAGTGGCATAAAATCAGAGAAACACAAACACCATACGATTTCACTCATATGTGGAATTCAAGAACAAAACAAACTAACAAAGAAAAAAAGACAAACCGAAAAATAGACTCTAACTATAAAGACCAACAGGGAGGTAGGTGGGGAAATGGATGAAATAGGTGAAGGGAATTAAGAGTACACTTATCATGATGGGCACTGAGTAATGTATAGAATCGTTGAATCACTACATTGTACACCTGAAACTAATACAACACTGTATGTTAACTACACTGGAATTAAAATATAAAATAAAATGGTAAAAAAAATTCACTTTTTAAAAAATCTATTGGCATAAGGTTGTTCTTAATATTCATGTATTACTATTTTGATAATTATTGAAGAGACAGTAATGTTAACTACCTAATTCCTGACATTAGCAGTTTATGTCTTTACTTTTTTTTTTTAATCACTCTGGCTAAAGACATCAATTTTATTCATCTCAAACAATCAGCTTTTACTTTCACCGATTTTCTGTATATATTTTCTATTACATGATTAATTTCTTTGCACTTTGATCCTTGGGATTTCCTTTCTTCTATTACTTTGAGATTATTTGCTATTTATTTTCTAATTTTCAAGTTGGAAGATAAGTCATTGATTTGAGACCTTTATTCTCTCCAAACCTAGGCATTTAACATTATAAACTTCCCTCTAAGTACTGCTTTAGCTTCTTGGATGTGTAGGCTTATAATTTTCATCAAATTTACAAAAACTTAGGGGCACCTGGCTGGTTCAGCTAGTAGAGCATGCGACTCTTGATCTCAGGGTCATGAGTTCAAGCCGCATGTTGGGCATAGAGATTACTTTTAAAAAATTTACAAAAACTAAACTTTTTTTTTTTCAAAGCCCTTACACTTTTATTTTTTTCCCCCTTTTTTTTTTAATTTTTTAATTAACATATAATGTATTATTTACCCCAGGGTACAGGTCTGTGAATCATCAGGCTTACACATTTCACAGCATTTGCCATAGCACATACCCTTCCCAATGTCCATATCCCTATCCACCCCCCCACCTCCCAGCAACCCTTAGTTTGTTT
>JAPYYJ010000468.1:0-20871 GCA_028533885.1 Nasua narica
ACCTTCTTAAAGCTGGTCCAACTGGTGTTCAAGTCCCTGGACTGAAAAACAAGTTTATGAGCAGCGAGGTCACCTGATTCTGACCATGTGCATGCTGTTTACCCTGAGATGACAGGCCAGTGGCTGCCACAGCTATGATGAATACTGTGAAGACTCTACCATCCCTTTGAAGCCTACAGAGGCCTCTATGTGACTAAAAGCCATAAAAAAGAACCCTGAATGCAGCAAGAGTGTGAAAGGAGGGAAGTCACAAATGCCAAAGGACAGTGAGGGAAATCCCATTCTGGACACTGAATTGTTAATGTAAACTTGTTACTGGTTTCCCTGACTTGTGAGATATCTCATTACATAATCACTAAAGAGAAATCCGCTCCTATACTAGCAATTCACCTACTTGCAATCAACAGCTGCTTAGACCAGGCCATACCAACAGTCAGGTAACAGAGGCAGCCCACTATTCAACCCTCTGCAGCCCAGACCCATGCAGCTCAGCAGCTCACATCAGTCACAAGTGTCAACCAGGAGACCTCAAACTCTGACCACAAGGAACAGCTCAGTGCTGGGGAAAAGAAGGTGGTTAAGAAGGGGCTTACCCATCTCTTCCTTTGCTGACAATCTTCACCTCAAAGTAATAAATGCCACAGGCAGCAGGTATGGGGTGGGTAGCACGCACTGAGGCAGCATCTTTGTGATTTTTGCCATGACCTAATAGGAGAGACCAAGGAAGAAATTTCAGCAGAAACCCAGATAGAAGCCTTGTTCTTTTCTGCTCCATGGCAACTTCACCCCTTCATGGACAGAAGAAGCCCTTACGTTGTTCAAGGAATAACCAGAGAACAACTGAGTAAACACATAAACCTCCTACCTTTGGCTCACCTCCTCCTGTGAATAGCAGACCTGCCATAAACACTTTCTCCCATACAAACCAAAGAAGGGTACAGGCAATGTGGATGCATGTGAGAGATTCCCAAGTGTTCCTGGCAATCTCTCCAGAATACAGAGAGCCCATCTGGGAGATCAGGGGAGGAGGAGGCAGCTCTGGAAGTCCATCTCCCTCAACTTTAATAAAGAACTCCAAGCTCTGTCTGTGATATCTGGCAGTTGAGCAAGCCCACAGGCCTCTGGCTAATGGAGGAGATGTGACCACCCCCTTCTTCTGACACTCCCAAAACTAAGCAGTGATGAAAAGCCCAGCTGGAATTGGAGTACCCAGGATAAGCAAAAAGGCCCTCGGGTGGAAGGTCCAGCCCTGCACTGGATTTGGACACCTGTTGCAGTTCTCTTGCCATCGGGTGTCTCAGGGCACAGCAATCTAGAGAGTCGACCGTCGGCCTGGTCAGCCTCAACACCATGGACACCCCGCAGGGGACAAGGCCTAATCTGGAGCACCCAGGCCGGGGAAGGTAGGTGATGTGGCAGGGGTCGGGCAGCACAGAGGCCCGGCAGATGCTGTGGACATCCCTCAACCCCCCTGGATAGAAGAGGCCGATACCTTTGTAGTGGACGCGGAGGTTGCCCTGGGAGAGGCCGATGTAGTTGTACTTGTCCTTGGGGCTCCAGGAGCGCGGCAGTGGCGTCTCATGCTGGTTGACCGCGGGGTACAGGCGCTGAAGGCGCCGGCTCAGCTCCTGCTCCCCCGGGGACGGTAGCCCGCCCCCAGCGCCCCCACCAGAGGAATCACCAGCCTGCGGGCTCCCAGCTCCCGGGTCCACCGTCGCCGCCGCCATCTTGGAGGGAGCTGCTATTGTGTCACTGGGGGCGGGGAGGAGCGGGACCAGATCCTCCCCGCTTAGCCAATGGCCGGCGAGTCTACCGAGGCCGCAGGGAAACCGAGTCCGACTCCCACACTTCTCTCCAGGCTTCGCCACATTTAGGACTCCATATCCCACAATGCAGAGCTCTCCAGAGGCGGGACAACACGGGCTCGTAGGGAACTTTGGGAGATGTAGGAATATCTGCTCAGTCGTAAGCCTATTCAGCGGAGACTTCGGGAAACCAAAAACTACAATTCCCGCTGGCCAGGCGGCTCCAGGCCCTCAGTTCACCGCCCTTCCCCATAGCCTCTGTTTATCACCCCGCCTCAGTTCTGAGAGCAGGAGTCAAATCCTCTGTAGTGGCTGACTGAGGGGACCCTGTTCCCGGGTCCGAGGCCACCCTTGCTAATTGGCTTCCCTCCCAGCCTGCGGGTTCGGGGAGCGAGGGCGTGGTACAACCTTAACCCCGCCCCAGCCGCTGGGATGCTGGGGCCTGGTCGCCATAGCGACGGACTGTACACTACCACAGCTTCCCCGCCTGCGGGTGAGGGCTGCCTGGCTGCCCGAGGGTCATGGCCTCCATGAAGCCGTGGTGCTCCAGCTTCGCGACCACGTCGAGGTAGGCGCTGCCCGGACTGAGGGTGGAGAGGACGGTTTGAGAGCTTCCAGAAAGAGAAATGCCTCTGTCCATTTGTCCAAGGCTTCAGGCCCCACAGGATCGGCGGTGCAGAAACTGAATCCGGGCTGACTTAGCTGGCTGAGGACATTACGCGCTACGAAAAGGGCCGGCGCCCTTTATTATTAGTAAGAGCCAGCATGTATTAAGTATATATTATGTGCCAAGTGCTTTATATATGGCACATTTAACCTCACAACTCTATGAGGTAGTAATATCTCCGTTTTACAAATGAGTAGAAGCCTGGAGAGATCATGTTTTACGTTTAGAAGTGGCGGAGCTGGTATTTGAACCCAGCCATGTAAGACTTCCGAACCTGAGCTCTTAGCCACAGGGATAAACTGCCTCTTCGCCCATTGATTTATGGGAAAGATGTTTGTTGAATTGCTGTCTATTCAGGGGTTGCAGCCTCTGGGCACTGCAAAATATAACAACAAGCTCTATTATCCAGGAAAGCCACAAAGTGTATATATTAAAACAGAAATTTGAGGCACCCGAGTAGCTCAGGTGGTTGAGCATCTGCCTTCAGCTCAGAATCATGATCTCCCGGTCCTGGGATCCGCTCCAGGTGGGGCTCCCCGCTCAGTGGGGAGTGGCCTTCTCCTTCTCCCTCTGCCCCTCCCCCTGCTCATGTTCTCTTGCTCTATCTTTATCTCTATCTCTCTGTCTCAAATGAATAAATAAAATCTTTTTTTAATTTAAAATTTTTTTTTAAAAATTTGGCTAAATATCTTCCTAGCTTTGGGAACTCAGAGAAGTCTCTCTCTCTCTCTTTTTAAAGATTTTATTTATTTATTTGAGAGAGAGAGAGAACATGAGAGGGGAGAAGATCAAAGGGAGAAGCAGACTCCCCATGGAGCTGGGAGCCCCATGCGGGACTCGATCCTTGGACTCCAGGATCATGACCTGAGCCGAAGGCAGTCGCTTAAGCAACTGAGCCACCAGGCGCCCCTCAGAGAAGTCCCTTAAGTCCCGGGCCTCTGCTTCTGTATCTCAAACGTGGGGATGATACAACCCACTTCACAAACATTGTTGGGAAAACTTAGGCAGAATAAGTGAAGTCATTGCAGCTCTTGCATATACTAAGTATTGAGGAAGTGTTTAATGAATATAGTTTCTCCCTTCTAATGTAAAAACCTGATCTCACCTAAACTCTAACCCTTCAGGGTTTGCTGCCCCAACAAAGAAAGCCTGCAAAAGTCAGAAGGGGCCCCTGGGTGGCTCAATTGGTTGAGTGTCTGACTCTTGATTTCAGCGCAGGTCATGATTTTGGGGTTGTGGGATCCACTCCGCATCAGTTCTGTGCTGGGCATGGAGACTGCTTAAGATTCTCTCTCGGTCTCCCCTCTCCTCCCTCTCTTTAAAAAAAAAAGAAGAAGAAGAAGAAGTAAATTATTTGCTGATTTAATTATTTTATCCAGAGCTAAAATGAATCTACAAGAACCATACAGCAGGCCTGAGAAAGAGTGTCATTACCCAGCACAGGAATGATTTAGGAAAATGCAGTCATGTTTGAGAGGGATATGAAACAGATTAAGGAGAATAAATGCACATCTATTTTAAGAAGGGAGCATAATGGGGGTACCTGGCTGGCTCAGTTGGTGGAGCATGTGACTCTTGATCTCTAGGTTGTAAATTTGGGCCCCACACTGGCTGTAGGGATTACTTAAAAATAAAATTACTTAAAAATAAAATCTTAAGAAGAAGAAGAAGAAGCATAATGTAATTGCTGAGGCTGAATTTGTTAGCAGTACATAAAACCATTGATTCCTGTCCATATTCTTCACCAGTATTCAGTAATGTACACTGGGCCAAGCTGTTTCCCTTAGAGGTGCACTATAGGTGTCCTCCAGCTCCCCTTAGGGCAGGGCCAGGATGATGAATAGGCCAGACATTAGTACTATAAATATGTCAGCAGATCCTCTAAAAGTTGTGTATTTCCCAGGGTGCCTGGATGGCTCAGTCGATTGAGCATATGCCTTTAGCTCGGGTAACGATCCCAGAGTTCCAGGATTGAGCCTGCATAGGGGCTCCCTGCTCAGCGGCGTATCTGCTTCTCCCTTTGCCCTTCCCCCTTGCTCAGGCATGCTCACACGTGCTCTTTCTCTCTCAAATAAATAAAATTTAAAAAAAAAAGAAAGAACGAAAAAGAAAGACTTGTCTCCATTTCCTTATGAGCAAACTAGGCTGAGAGAAGTTAAATGACTTGCCCAGGGGTTCCTATTGGAACCCCTGATGTCGACTTCCACGCCCTTCAGCCAGTAAGTAGGTTCAGGATGGAGACTCACACCCCAGCTCTTGGACCTCAGGCCCTGTGTTTCTTGTCCTATAGCACCTGTCTTTGGTATGACACCCCCAGAATGTGTCAAAGTCACAAATATGAAACTCATCTGAACACTGAATGAAACTGTAAGCCCACAGGGTTTTGTGGGCTCATGGTGAGGCTTTCCTGTTACTGCAGGAATTGGTGAGATTCTCAGCATGAGAAGGTTTCTGGGAATATAGGAAAATGTTTTGGGCCCAGGGCCAGAAGCTTATTGGCAGCATCTCTGGGAATCTGTAGGCAGTACTGGGAAGACCCAGAGCCTAGATCTGCAGCAGAGAGAAGAAGCCATCTCTTGTAGATCTGGGAAGGGCTCTTCCCACTTAGGGCTCAGGGCTCTGTTACCTACCACTGTCTTCCCCTTTTCTGTGCAGAACAAACATGCAGCCTTCAGGAGGGACCATAGATGACTCCTTCCTCACAGAAACCAAGAACACCCAGAATCGCAAGCTTTCTCAGAAACGGAAGACGCTGGTTAGTGCCAATGTCTTGTTGGAAACCCTAATGTCAGCTCTCAGATCCTATCTCCCTCGCTCTGTATAACCCCAAAGCACCACGCATCTGAAACATGCCTCCCAGAGTGGCTTCTTCCCAACTAAGGGGGTGTGGCTCATGGAGGCCAGGCCTATCAGAGGCAGGGGTGTGCACACTAGCTGCACCTCATCTGAAAAGCCCTTTCAGACCTCCCCTAGCAGAGAAAGATGCAGCCGATGTCCATGGACACCCTTCCCCTGCAGCTCACCATTCTGGAGTGGATCTCATTTTTTCATTCAGCCTGACGTGTGCCAGGCATTGTTCTAGGTGCTGGGATGGTCACACCAGATCTGCCAAGGGCCTTCAGGGCTGTGATTGTATCTTTTTTTCTGTATGGCCCTGGTTCCTGATAGGATACTTGAGTGGTGGGCATATGTTGAGAGCTCCATAATGCTGTGAGTAGATACATGAAAGCGGGGTGAAGGGATGTTCCCCCCTCATGTTCCTGGCTCTGGGTTGGAAGTAGAGAATCTACTAGCCTCAGGAAATGTCCTTCCCCCATTCCTGTTCTTTTAAGTTTTTATATAAAAATGAATGCTGTCTCTATCTTGGGGCACCTGACTGGCTCAGTTGGTAGAGCATGTGACTCTTGATCTCTGGGTGATGAGTTCAAGCCCCAGATTGGGCGTAGAGCTTATTTTTTTTAAAATGAATGCTGTCTCATTAAGTACTTTGGGTTTTTTGGTTTGGTTTTTTTTTTTTTTTTTTGAAACGGGTCTTTTTTTTTTTTTTACTTTATTTATTTATTTGACAGAGAGAGAGAGAGAACACAAGCAGGGGGGGTGGGAGAGGAAGAAGCAGGCTTCCCAAGGAGCAGAGAGCCCGACTCTCTGCTCATTGAGCAGGGCTCAATGTGGGGCTCCATCCCAGAATGCTAGGATCGTGACCTGAGCTGAAGGCAGCTGCTTAACACCTGAGCCACCCAGGTGCCCTTATTTTGGGGTTTTTGTTGATAAAGAATTGTAATTAATTAGCAGCCATTATTGGAATAAAATGAAAAAAAAAAACACTTTTTTTTTTTTTTTACTTTTTTGAAAAAACAGTTTAGCAAACTTGTAAGTCCAGCTCACAGTGGAGCATTATGGCCTGTGTGGTGGTTTTCTTTGTGTGTGTCCTGTATGGGTAATTTGGGGACACATGGGCTCCACACATTGTTAGACTGGAGACTCCCAACATGGGGATCCCGGCTCCAGAGAGGGAAAGAGGGTCAGTGTGGACTCTCTGCGGAGACCAAGCGCAGCCAAGGCTCCAAAACACCGGAGGACTTGGGGCACATGCTCCCCACTCCACTCACCTGTGGCAGCTGGGTCCCAGCTCTTTTGTGCAGCGGCAACACCGCCATTCTTAACCACCAGGGGGCATTGTTCCCTTCCGCAGCCCTGCAACCCCTTCCCATCCCCCACCGCTGCTCCGTCCCCGCGGCCGCTTTTCCCGTTTCCACCTGCAGGGAGAAGCAGAGATCCTAGAGCGCCCGGGAGCACCTCTTTCCACCCATTGGCTGGTGGAAGCCAGCTGGTAATGATAACCAAGGCCTGGAAGCCGCACTTGCCCAGGAGTCAATGTAGGGTGACCACGTTTTCTCTCCACAGAAACGGCAGACGAAACACAAGGACTGGCCTTTGAAAGTCTGAAAAACGGGGCGCCTGGGTGGCTCAGTGGGTTAAAGCCTCTGCCTTGGGCTCAGGTCATGATTTCAGGGCCCTGGGATGGAGCCCTGCCTCGGGCTCTCTGCTCAGCATGGAGCCTGCTTCGTCCTCTCTCTGCCTGCCTCTCTGCCTACTTGTGATCTCTCTCCTCTCTGTCAAATAAATAAATAAAATATTTAAAAGAAAAAAGTAGAGGGAGGAGATGGAGAGGAGCATCAGGAAAGGGAGACGTGTTGCCATGGTAACCCCACCGGTATCTTCCTGCAGTCCTGTCAGTTCTCCATTGGTGACCAACTGTCCCCGTGGCCAACATACACCACTGGTCAGACCATTCTGCATAATCGAAAGCCCTGTTCATATGATTATGGGAAACGAGCTGGGTAAGCTGGGGTCAGCCCCGTGGTGGATTGGACCCAGAGACACATGGGGATGTGTGCTGCCCCAGACTAATGATGCAAGAGCCCTGTGGGGTACCCATCACATCTCATCCCACCATCCCCTGCAGTAGCTGGCTGAAGCAGCCCCTGGGTATTACTAAGCCGAGGTACCTGGAGCAGCTAGAGAACTACCTGCGCAAGGAGCTCCTCCTGCTGGACCTGAGCACAGATTCTACCCAGGAGCTGAGGCTGCAGGTTAGAGTCACAGAATAACTGTGGGGAGGATGGGAGAACAGGAGGGAGGAAATCTTACTCACTAGGACTGAGCACTTCAGACTTCAAGAGAGACCAGCCTCTGGGCGCCTCGGTGGCTTAGTCGTTAAGTGTCAGCCTTCGGCTTCAGGTTATGTTCCCAGGGTTTTGGGATCGAGCCCATTGGGCTCCCTGCTCTGCGGGGAGCCTGCTTCTCCCTCTCCCACTCCCCCTGCTTGTGTTCCCTCTTTTGCTGTGTCTCTCTCTGTCAAATAAATAAATAATATCTTAAAAAAAAAAAAAGGAGAGACTAGCCTCTCCCAGCTCTTTGTGGGTGGTCCCCATTCCTGGTAAGGGAAATGTGTTCTACGGACAAAGTTAGTGAGCAGGCAAAGCTGCCAGTATAAAACCAAAACTCTCCTGAGGGTTGATTTTCCACAGCTGAGTCAGGTGATAGACTGGATGCTGTCTCCAGTCCCTTCAGCTCTGTGATCTTCAGTGACTAGTACAGGTTGTTGGACATCAGTCAATGGAGGCTGAATCCTGGCAATTGGACAAGAAGGGGTCACACACAGTGTTCACCAACCTAGGGATGACAGACCCAAGCTTGAGGAACTTAGCCCAGATACATAGAAAAGCCCAGATGCAGATTAGATTCTAGTACTTATTAAGGAGGAATCACCAAATTTGTGCTCAAACAGGGATGATGACAGGGAACCTCTCACTTCTGACTTAGTCACTGACAGAAGCATTTGCTGAGCATCGTCTGTGTGCCAGGCCTTGAATGCAATCTCACAGGCTAAAGGTACCTTATCAAGGAAGCAGAACTTCAGAGCAGGCATATAGCTATGAAGTGGTGGGGCTAGGATATGAACTCAGGGCTGATTCAGAGCCTGTGCTAATTTCAGTACATAATACTGCCTCCAAAAACTTCTGTGTCCAAATGGAACAGGAAATCACACCTCTGTTTGGTCAGAATACAAGGCTGGAGCATTTGATCTCCTCCTGCCTCCACAGGCCTATAAGCTAGCAAGAGGTGAGAGGCCAACTGAGACACAGTGCTTGGAGAAGGCTGGCTGCCTGGGGAGTCGGAGTGGGGTGGCCCTGACCCAGGTCATTTGCCGGGCTTCAGAGATAGTATCAGGAGACACCTCCAGAGAACAGTTGAGAGGGACAGAGCTGCCACTCAGCTTCCTGGCACTCAGAGACCCAGGTAGTATCCTGGGACATTTGTTTGAATATGGGTCACCTTGCAGCTTCATGCTACAATACTTCTAAGCTTAAGAGAGTGGCAGCTATAGGCCAGGAGGTGACAGGTCCCCTTTTCTTGCCAGCCTTACAGAGAAATCTTTGAGTTCTTCATAGAGGACTTTAAAACATACAAGCCATTGCTATCCTCCATCAAGAATGCGTATGAGGTGATGCTGGGTAAGACTGCAGCCTCTGTGCCTGGATCCAGTCTGGAGGGCATGGAGAGGATCCTACTCTGACCTTCTGGGGCTGTGCAGAAGTACTGGGGCAGCTACTAACTGGGTCTTGAGGTCAAGCATTGCTCAGCTTTTTTGCTTACACTGTCCTGTGTGATAGAGCACCTGACTACCTCCTATCCTTGGGAAACATCGTAAGGCATATCTGTAGGAAAGAAATCAACTTTACTATTGAAAGTAAAGCCCGTGAGGGAGTGAGTACCTCTGGGAAGTGATGAGCTTCCCCAACCAGGCACGGGAGGTGCTGGGCATGGTACAGCTGCAGGACTAAAGGCTATAGGGAGAAAGGGCATAGACGAAGCCCCATTCCTCAAACACACTCTGTCTGTGGTTTAAAAGCAAATGCAGGAAGGCATTAAACAGGATCCATGCTTTGAACAAGGCATGCATAGACTCCTGGAGCTTGCAAGACATAGCCACTCACTGTGACCTTAGGATCAGTGTCTCCTGACTGTTCTCTATGGTCCCAAAGGGACTCTCCCACCTGTCCCTGCTTAGCCCACCAGAGGGAGAAGATTCGGGCTCTGGAGCCCCTGAAGGCTAAGCTCGTCACTGTGAATGAGGACTGCAATGAGAGGATCCTGGCCATGAGGGCTGAGGAGAGATATGAAATCTCCATGCTGAAGAGAGAGAAGATGAATTTGCTGAAACTCATTGACAAAAAGAATGAAGAGAAGATCTCATTGCAGAGCGAGGTGAATGGGAATAGTGTGGTGACCAACTCCCTGAATTCCTGCTACCCCCACCCCAGGGGTGATCTGAGGCCCTGGGCACTAAGGTGACTCCCTAACTATCTTTCTGCCTGGAGTGATATACTGACCCACCACCTTGTCTCCTTCTCCCTCCACCTTTCCTGTTTCCAGGCCCTGATGGGGCCACTCAGCACCCATCCCATCCCCCAGCTATGTACAGCCCCTGATCACACAGCCACCTTCCCAACAGGTATCCAAACTGAGAAAGAATTTAGCTGAGGAGTACCTGCGCTACCTTAGTGAGCGAGATGCCCGCAAGATCCTCATTGCAGACCTGAATGAGCTGCGATACCAGAGGGAGGACATGTCACTAGCCCAGTCCCCAGGTAAGCCTGAGGTGGTTTCTCTCCCCTGAGGAGATGCTAGAGAGGAGTCTCGCCACTCATCTCCATTCATTCACCTCTCTTGATGTCTGGTCATCCATGCCCATTCACAAAGCGGGGATGTTCCTGCTGCCACCCGGGTCTATGGATCTCTTGAGCTGCAGTGAGAACCATAGACTCATTATTTAAGTAGGAAACAATTGTTGCCTGCTAAGGCAGCCTACACTCCCTGAGAGTAGGACAGGTCTGGTACCCCATGTCCTGGGCTTCTCTATTTAAGTCTGAAGTTCTAAGCTGTTAGTGCTCTGGGAAAGACCCAGGGTTTCCCAATCAGGGAGAGAAGGACCTGGGACCAGGCCCTGAGGGACACTCTAAACCTGCCCTGGGCTACAGGCCCTAGAGCCAGGGCGACACAAGCTGGCGGATACTCTGGCAGGCATCTGGGGGGAGGACCCCGTGAAGTTAACGCTGGCTCTGAAGATGACCCGGCAAGACCTGACCCGCACGCAGATGGAACTCAACACCATGAAGGCCAACTTTGGAGATGTGGTGCCCAGGAGGGACTTTGAAATGCAGGAGAAGACCAACAAGGATCTGCAGGAGCAGGTATAGGTACTGGTGGGCAGGCAGGGCAGGGTCATGCAGGTAGGTAACAAGGACCAGTCACTTTGTCCTTAGCTGGACAGCCTGAGAAGTGACTATGAAGAGGTCTGCAAGGAGCATGAGATACTGCTGCAGTTGCACATGACCACGCTGAAAGAGAGGGATCAGTTTCATTCTGAGCTCCAGGAGATCCAGCGCACCTCTACACCACGGCCCGACTGGAGCAAGTGCGAAGGTAATGACGGCCATTGTGCTCCCAGGGACTGCTTAAGGATGTGGTTTGAACTCCAGCTCCCTCTTCTTACCTGCAGATGTGGTAGCTGGGGGCCCAGACCGCTGGCAAATGCTGGCTGAGGGCAAGAACAGCGACCAGCTTGTGGATGTACTCCTGGAGGAGATTGGCGAGGGGCTGCTCCGGGAGAAAGATTTCTTTCCTGGTCTGGTAGGGTCCCTGGGCTCAGGAGGTTTGGGGCTAGAGTCAGAACAGCCAGGCCTTGCTGCTAAGACTTGAGGTTCTGGGGGAACCATCTGGGGCTCTCCCTGGGCCCAGAGATGAACTGACACTCTCCTTTCCAGGGCTATGGGGAAGCCGTCCCTCCTTTCCTTCGGTATGATGGCATTGTGGAGAACAAGAAGCCAAGCAAGAAGGATGTGGTAAACCTCCTCAAGGATGCCTGGAAACAACGTCTCGTTGAGGAGGTCAGATCTCACGGGCCATTTTGGCTTGGTGTGGCCTCCAGAGTCTTCCAGGGGGTTCCACTAGGGTGTTAGGGAGAAGGGCCAACCCACCATGGGGTAGGCTTACCAAACAGTCATCTCCCACCTTACAGAAAGAGAAATTCCCAGATTTCTTCTTCAGTTTCCTGGAGCATCGCTTTGGACCTGGTGAAGCCATGGCCTGGGCTTACACCATTTTTGAAAATATCAAGCTCTTCCGCTCTAACGAGGTCATGGGTCAGTTCTATGCAGTCTTGATGGGAAAGGTGAGGTTGGGCCTGGCCCTCCCTTTGTCCCCAGCATAGGCCAGCTCTATCCCTACCACTCTAGGAAGCAGCTACTTAGTTAATGCTTCCTTCCCTGTAGAGGAGTGAGAGTGTATACTTCAAGCAGAAGGAGACAGTGGCACAGCTGCTGAAGGAGATGACAAATGCCGACAGTCAGAATGAGGGGCTGATAACCATGGAGAACTTAAGGTGAGAGTCTGGTCCAGCTACCCAAACTCCCATCCCACATTTCATCTGGCCAGGCTCCCAGATGTGTAGGGGAAAGGGGAGCCTGGCAGGAAGGGCTCACAGCCTCAACATTTGTCCTTTTTGAGCACTGGTGGGGCTGGCAGAGCACCCATCTGCTCACAAGATGGGTGAGCAGGCCTCAGCCAGGCCTGTTGGCCCTTGTGTCTCCCCATAGCACTATCCTCAAGAGCACCTTCCCCTTCAAGAAGGAAGAGAAAATTCAGGAGTTGATGGAGCTAGGAGGCTGGCATCCCAACAGCAGCAATGCAGATTTGCTGAACTACCGCTCGTTATTTATAGAGGTACCCACCTCTATATCTGTATGTGCTCGGTGGGGGTTGTCCAGGAACTTGCCTAGCCCTGCCCTAGCCTCTACTGGACCCCAACGAATGTGTTCTTACCCTGCCCTGTGGTCCTCCCCCAGGATGAAGAGGGCCAGAGTATGCCCTTTGTACAAAAGCTCTGGGAACAGTATGTGGATGAAAAGGATGAATACTTACAGGAGCTAAAACAGGAGCTGGGCCTAGAACTGTGAGTAACTCCTGAAGCCCTTGGGCCCGCTTAGCCATAGGCAAGTCCTTATGCCACAAGGTAGCATCTCAAGGCGCTGGGTCTCCCTCTGCATTGAGCTTGCTGCTGGGCACTATATACTGCTCAAGTTCAGCAAAGGACACCTTGGGTCTGGGGTGCAGGAAGGAGAGGTCAAGCCCTATCTCTCTTTCTTTGTGTGGTAGCCATAATGAAGTAACCCTACCCAGGGTACGTGAAGCCCTGATGAACATCGATCCGGGGCTGGACAAGCAGACCCTAAATGGCTACTTGAGCCGGGCCTTCCAGCTCCCCATGACAGAAATGCCTGAGGAGGGTGAAGAGAAGGAAGAAGGCATTGTGGTCCAGCTCAAGATTGCCCTGGAACGGCTTCAGATGACTGACATCAGGCGCATGGGGTCTCGAGAGCAGGAGCCTGCAAGCTAGGGCCACTGGGCAGCCTTAGTGCTCCAGTGCTTCTGAACTCTTTCGGTATAAAATTATTTCTCTGAACCTATTCTCCAGGTTATGTTGGGGAGTTGAGGGGAGGGAAGAAGAATTGGTCCTGGCCTGGCTGGCCCCAGGATACATACCAAAACACAGCACATTCTGTTCATGACACTTTATTGATGCTGGTGCGGTAGCGAGGAGACCTGGAAGAATATGTGGGGCAGTCTCCTAGGTGGGGACTGGGCCGGTGTTGAGGCCTGGCCACTATGGGGCAGGGAAGACAGAGTTGCCACTGAATGCACAAGGGATGAGCAGCTGCCGGTACTCCAGGGGCAGGTGCCGCTCCACAAGCACGTGCAGGGAGACTTGGTCGTTGACCAGGCCTTGCCTGTAGCAAAGGACGACAGAGATAGAATCGGGGCAAGCACTCCCACACCCAGCACCTCCCTACTTCCGCCCCCTTACCGTCGCATCAGCAATTCCAGGTCCTCTGGCCTCACAGTCTTGCGGCCAGCATGAGCAGCAAATACCTCCAGGTCGTCACAAAGATGCTGGAAATACTTATCCAAGCTGCCAAAAGGGTTGGGGTAGAACAGACTCAAAAGTCTACTGATGATCTGAGGGGCTCCTCTGCCCACCCTGAGTGTCCAGGACTCACCACTTCTCCACCATCTCAAGAGCCTTCTTCTCCATGGGCATCTTAGCATAGAAGCTAAAGAGTTTCACATAGTGGCTCAGTCCAGTCTTGTGGGGATCTTGACGGGGCCTGGGGCCACGGGTTTGGGCTCTAGGGGGATGCCTGGTTGACAGAGGCTCCAGAGGCTCTGAAGATAAGCTGGGGGCAGGAGTAGATAGTTAGCTAAAATGCTGCCCAAAGAGGTCCCTAATCAAAAAAAAGTCTTATTGGCTCCTGTGAAGACTAGGGCCCATGTGCTCCTTGGCGACCAATATCACTAACTATCTGCTGGGGGGCAGTGGGGACAGGGGGCCACATAGAGGCCTGGTCTTTCCCTGTGGCCCTGATCCTCCAGTCTGGAACCAGAGTCTCAGTCTAGACTCATATACAAGCTAGTACTTGCTCAGGCCCTTGGCCCTCAGGCCTCTGCATGGACATTCTTTCCCCTCAGCCTGTTGGTGCGTATCCGATTCTGCTAATCATCCTCCAGGAAGCCTTCTCTGACTATATACTAACTTAGGCACTTCCCCCTACCCAGGTTCCTCTAAGAATCTGGAAGCGTGCACTAGGATGGCACATGTACTCAGTGAGGCCCACCCAGCCCAGAGTACCTCAGGGTGCTCTCTTGAGTGATCATCTGCATACCAACGGGAAGGGGGATAACCCTTTGGTGCTCAGTGCCAAGCTCAGAAGCCTGCCCCCTTCCCAAGAGGTCCATGCAGTACAAGGCATGGGATCTTACATTGCAGTGCTAGGCGGTGGGGCTGGCTCAAGAAACTGAGGTTGCCTGGCCTGAAGAAACTCAGTGGTGCTGGAGGCCAACTCTGGACTTGCTGTAGAGAAAGGGCAGGATTAGAGGGGGCTCAGGCTTGACTATCTCACCCCACTGTCAAGGCCCACAGCTTCCTTGTCCTGTTTCTCAAGAGCCCCATCTAGCTCTGGCCAGTGAAACAATGGGCCCCTGAGAGTCCCCCTGACCTAACACCTCTTGTGCCCAGAAACATAACCTAGGGGTACAAGTCCTCAGATTAGAGACCGAACACAGCTAACCTGAACACAGTGAAACATTCACTTCCTCGTCCCTGCATTGGGCTCTTTACCTGTCTTGCCAGAGATGTCCTCATCCTCTGAAGATCCTTCTGGCTCCTTGGCCTCAAGAGCTTCTATCATTTCTCCATGTCCCTTAGACTTTCCTGTCCTGATAGATCCTTGTGTTCCTGTTGAGTCCATCACTTCACTCACACTCAAACTTTCCTGCATCCTTTCCTCTGCCTCCTCACCAACTCCATCCTGTAAGGGCTCTACTCCATCTTCTCTGGAGATGGCACTGCTATTGTTTGGGAAGCTCACAGCAAAGACATCAACCTTCTTTGCCTTTCCTGCCAGAAGTTGTGCTGGTTTTCTAGGATCTGAGTCAAGGGAGATAATATAGGTTCAAGAAGCAATAGTCCAAGGCTGTAGCTCTGAGAAGGATAAAGGTAGAGTAATAAACCCAGTCTAGCTCGCTGAGGAGAAATGTCCAGAAGCAGACCCAGGCTACTTGTTTGGAGTATCCTGGTCCAAAACTGACTCTGCTCCGACATGTAAGAGGAACCAACAACCAGGGCACTCTGCAAGGCCCATGTACAGGCCTGAGGAGGGAAAAGCACCAGTGCCAATTTTCATCCAAGGCTTAGCTCTGGGCCATGTGCCCCATATACTCACTGTGGTTCTGCAGCCTAGACCCACTGCTCTGGGTCCTACGACTGACAGCCCTCTCAGCATTTTCAGCCTCAGTGTGAGAGAGACAGGGCAGGGAGTGGTACACACTGGGGGAACGGCCAACCAAGGGCTGGGAGAAGGGCTGAGTGTCCTCCAACACGGTATCCGTTGGCAGGGTGGCAACAGGGGTTCTGAGGCTGTCACCTGGAAGTGAAAGGCCAGTTGACACTCTGTTTTCCAGGTCCACCTGCTGCTACCCAGTCATCAGGGTCTGGGAGGCGGACCCCATGAGTCTGCCCCAAGTGGCCTTCAGAAAAAACTACCTAGTACTCTAAGCCTTATCCTCCTTCCACAGCTCTCTTTGTTTACCTTCCTGCTTCTTAGCCTGGCATTCCCACCCTCCACAGCTTGTACTCACCTATGTCGCCACACTTCTCACTCTGCTAAGAACCCTCCTCTTAATCTAGTGAACTTGACTTGTTGTTTTGTTTTTTTTTTTTAAAGATTTTATTTATTTATTTGACAGAGAGAGATCACAAGTAGGCAGAGAGGCAGGCAGAGAGAGAGGGGGAAGCAGGCTCCCTGCTGAGCAGAGAGCCCGATGTGGGGCTCGATCCCAGGACCCTGAGACCATGACCCGAGCCGAAGGCAGAGGCCTTAACCCACTAAGCCACCCAGGTGCCCTTGACTTGTTTTCTGGAATCAGGCTGCCTGGTCAGTTCTGACTGGCCAGCTGCTCCTGAAACCTGACCCTTATCTATCTCCCAAGAAGCTCCAGCCACCACACCACATCTTTCCTACCCTCAGCCCTGTAGCTTCTCAGGAATATGGGATCCTAGAAGATACTGGGACCAAGACTGGGGCCCCACTAAGACATGGACCAGCACCTCGGAGAAAGAAAGCAGAAACCCCTCATAGACCTACTAGGAAGCTTGCTCACTGTTGTTGACCTGACAGAGAGAGAAGCAAGCCTGGACACAGCAGCACCTCCTATGGGGGGTGGGAGAGGTAAATCTCAACCTTACCTGGAGAAGCCAAGGCCAAAGAAGTATCTCGCAGATCCTGCAAAAATGCACCCACATCTACAGCTCGGCGGGTAGGAGGTCTGCGAGCCAAACCAGGCCTCTGCACTGACTGTGGCTGGAGAGGTGTGGCAAAGGTCAAATTGAGGGAGCTGGTGGGAGGGAGGAGGCACAAAGGAAAGTCAGGTATCTGAGGCCCAGTTTTCAAGAGAATTCCCCCATCTGCCCTGGGGCTCTCATCTCTCAGGACATAGCCATGATGTTATGAAGCTAAAACTTGCAGGGATCATTATGGCCAGTTTCCATCCCAATCAATACTTCCCTCTCCAAGCCTTTCCACCAACCCCAGGATAGGCAACAGCACCTGGTGAGGGAAGAGGCACTGGTATTCCCACGAGGCTCTGCAAGAGAATTTAAAAAGAAACCATGGTAAGTTACCAGGCTCACGAAAGCCCTCTCAGACCTCCTCAGCCTCTCCAGAGGGCAAGAGGGGGTGGCCAAAGGTGTTGTTCAGGGTCTTACCTTGGGAGAGAGGCAGTCCCTGGTCCATTCCTTGCTGAAAAACTGACAATCTCAGCCTCTGCTTCCTCCTGCCAGGATCCAGAAGACCTAGAGCCAGGGTTGTGGGGGGCTCAAGCTCAGGAAGTTGCAGCTCCAGGCTACAAGGATGGAACTTATCTCAGGCCAGGAAGCCCAATACTGGCTTCTGGGGCCCTCAAGGGTCCCTGATAAGAGCTTCCCAACAGCCCAGTACAAGGGAAGAATTCACTGTGCACCTTCCCCGACTGCTTTCCTGTCTAGAGGACTGTACCACTTGCGGTGTTGGCACTGGCTTCACCACAGACTCTGGCATCATGATGGAAGATTCTGGGGCTGCAGAGACAGCAAGCAAAGGGTAGAGTTGGCAGGGCAGGCTGCCCTGAATGAGGGATACCAAGGGACTGGTGTCTAACCCTGATCAGCAAGTTAGTGTTCACTCACCAGTTAGAAGGATGTTTTTCAGCAGAGTCCGGGGTGTCTGTTCCTCCAGGTTCCCATTGGTATGAACACGGGCCAATCTGCCAATAGACTGGGTAAAAGCACCAAGCAGTCAATCTGTTCCTTTGCCTCGAGATTTCCTCAAGCCCCCTAAAGGCAGCAAGAGCCCTGTAGTGGTCAGTGGGCTGGGCACTTACCCTAGCTCTGTGGGAACGTCGCCTCACATTCATTTTTGTTGGGCTGCTCAGCCTCCTGGAGGAAGGTGTTTCAAGTAGGACTTTCTGGGCACTGTAAAGACCAATAGCTCTTAAGAATTAAGTAGGGCGAGGGAACTAGAGGATGCAGAGATGTGCTTTCAACAGGGATTTTAGCCTGAAGCCCTTTTCCCTCAAGGCCAGGGACCCAGAAACCATTTGCCCCTCCCACAGCCTCTGTTCCCAGCTCTATGTCAACAGCTTTGTGGATGAAGGGGAACCTAAGAGATATGGGAAGAAAGAAGGACTATAATGATCCAGCCAGAGGGAGGGCCTGAGGAAGGCTTTACAGAACTGACTCTGTTAGAAGTAGAGGTCAGCCACACTGTCAAGAAGAGCAATTAGAAAAAAAAAAAAAAAGAAGAAGAAGAGCAATTAGAAGAGTATTCATTCCTGACATTAAAATAACAAGCCAATAAGAATATTTAAATATTTTTAAACCTTTTAAGTACTTGCCAGGGTTTCACAGCAACTTCTACATTGGTCACTCCAGCCCTAGTCTTCATTCCAGTCCCTCTCAGATTCCCAAGGCACAACTCCCACCTCATCACTTATAGGTCTAAAACCTACAATGAATAGCTTCTCAGGGTCTATAAAAGAACTGCACTCCCCCAGTCTGGCAGATCCCAACTTCCACACCCTCTGCACCTAGAGCTCACCACAGCCCTCATCCACTGAAACTACCAGGAGGTCAGGCCAAATTCCCTGCTCTCTAGCAAAGCATCTTTCTAGTTCCTGCCTCCCGAATTCTGCCCAGGCTGTGCTCTCGATCTCCTTTCCCATCTTCCAGCTGGGAGCTACAGGGAAAGGGGACTGAAGGTGCAGGGAACAGTGGGGACCATCGAGGAGGCAGTTCAGGTATGGGGAAGGTGTGGCCCAGAGAACAGGATAGAAGGCTAGAAGCAAATACCCAAAGATGCGAGCAGAGTTTGAGCTCTGTAGTCCTGAGACCTGGCAGCCTCGAGTCCCGCGGGTGGAGGCACAAACAGCTGACCCGAACCCGGTAAAGGCTGGACCCAGTTCTCAGAACCCTGGGCCCTGCGGCTCTCCGAGACTCAGTTTCCCTCTCCAAACAGGGTCTACGCTGGATCCTGCTGAGGCCTGACCCCCTAATCCCTATGGTTGCTGATACGCTCGGGCAGCGCCCTCTCATACCCAACTCTAGCACTCTGGCGTCGCCGCGGGGTGCGCGTATCCGCAGTATCCAGTACGCGCCGCAACAGCGTGCGCGTCGTAGGCTCGCTGTCGCGGTCGTAGCTATCCGCCATCGCCTCAGCCATCTGCCTCCCAACCGCTGCGTTAGCCTAGGCCGCCGCCTTCCCGCCGCAGTATTTAAGCCAACTCTCGCGAGGCTACCGCACAGCCTCACGGGAGTTGCAGTTCTAACCCTACTGCTCAGAGGCTGGCGGGAAGTGTGGTGGTTGTAAACTCTGGATTTGTTTTTTTTATTGTTGTTGTTGTTTGTTTGTTTTGTTCTTTTTAATTTTTATTTATTTGAGAGAGAGAATGAGAGAGAGAGAGTGCACGAGAAGGGAAAGGTCAGAGGGAGAAGCCGCCTTCCCAGCGAGCAGGGAGCCCAATGCGGGACTCTATCCCACCACTCCGGGATCATGACCTGAGCGGAAGGCAGTCGCTTAATTAACTGAACCACCCAGGCGCCCCTAAACTCTGGATTTGGAGGCACGTTTACCTGGGAGTGTACCTGGGCAAACGTGTGCAACTAGTCGAAGCCTTGGTTTCTTCATCTGTAAGTTGAGGGTGATACCCACCACATAAGGGGCTTCTTTGTACTACTTCAAAGAAATATATATATATATATATTTTAAGATTTTATTCATTTATTTGACACACAGAGAAAGATCACAAGTAGGCAGAGAGGCAGGCAGAGAGAGAGGGAGAAGCAGGATCCCCGCTGAGCAGAGAGCCTGATGCGGGACTCGATCCCAGGACTCTGAGATCATGACCTGAGCCGAAGGCAGAGGCTTTAACCCACTGAGCCACCAGGCGCCCCAGAAATATATATTTTTAAATATTTGCTTATTTAAGTAATCTCTGCACCCAAGATGGGACTGGGACTCACCACCCCGAGATCAAGAGTCCTCTGCACTACAGACTGAGCCACCCAGGCGCCCCTCAATGATATGATGTTTAACTCAACGTATGACATATAGTAAGTCCCATCTTCAATAAGTAGAAGTCATTATTATTAGAATGTCTTATTCCTATCTCCCTTTGGAGTTGAGGTGAGACACCTAGGCCAGGAAAAAATAATTTTACCCTCTATGTGACCTGGTCAGATTTGCATTTGTGAACACCAATCTGCCTTAGAAGAGATCAGTTTGTAGGCCCAAAGGCTAGTGCGCTGCTTGTGATTCAGCAGAAATGTTATGATCTCCAAACATGTGCAATTTTGAGATGAACTTGGCTCTCAAAAGTTCTAAAAACACTAAAGACTCTTACCATATTTTCACCAATACAGACTCCCCATTTTTCTTAAATTTTTATGGAAACTTAATTAGAACTTGAGTTCTGAGTTTCCCGTGAAGTTATCCTTTTGCTCCTAGATCAGATGCCTATGTGTTTTACATAACTGATTACATTTTATATTTGCTACTTGTTAAAAAAAATATTGGGTGCATGAAGTGACGGAGGGAGGAATGAGAGCCTAGCAAGGACCAGACCATGTGGTGTCCCGCAGGCTCTGGAAAGGAGTTTGGACATTATTCTAAATGCAATAGGCCATTGGAGGGGTTTAAGCAGGGTAATATATGTATATATATATCATGGCACATATATATGTGTGTATATATATATATGTTTATCCATATCAGCAACAGATTTTGTAGAGGAGACAAGATTGGAAGCAGGGAGGCATGTGATAAGGTTCTAGCCTTTCTCCAGAGGTGACAAGATCGAGGGTGGGCAGGGCCTTCAGGGTGGGGAGAAAGCTCTGCATTTTAGATGTTTTAAGTGTAAAGGATTAAATGTAGATTAGAGGTGATTTTATTTACCGGAAGGTAGAAATTATTAAAAAGATTTTATTTATTTGAGAGAAAGAGAGCATGAGCCAGGTGAAGGGTAGCAGGAGGAGCAGACTCCACACGGAGCAGAGACGCTGATGGGGGACTCGATCCAGGGACTCCAGGATCGTGACCTGAGCCAAAGGCAAACGCTTAACTGACTGAGCCACCCAGGTGCCCTGGAGGTAGAATTTTATTAAGCATAATCTTCACTGCCTGTATATGAAGAAATTATATAAATTTGACCTCTCATTAATATTTTTTGAGTAAGGTAGGTTTTGAG
>JAPYYJ010004680.1:0-10178 GCA_028533885.1 Nasua narica
TTGTTTCGTCCAAGGAGCCCTTATTTAGATTGATCTCAAAAATATACCCCAGGAGAAGAGCTTCTAATGAGTTGATAGATAATCTTGTACTGTTTAATCCAGGGTCCGTGCTGATTTTCAAAAGAAAATAATAATTTCCCTTTACCCAGTTTCCCATACATCAGTTGAAAAAACATCTACTTTGCCCCCACGGATGTAGAATTTTCCCCCACGGGAGGCAATTAAGCTAATACCAGACGAGGTTTCTGCCTTAATGAACCCAATGAAATGAGCTACAGAGATTCAGAATTTTCAGCCCAGAAGGCAACTCCTGCTTCCCATCAGGGAAGTTTATTTCCTGTTGTTGAAACTCTTTCAGCAAATCCAAGACATGGAGAAAGAAATGAAGAAGCTCAGGGAGGAGCTAAAGAAGAGTTGTACCGAACAGAACGTGATCTCTAAGACGCTGCGAGAAAAGAGTAAGGTAAGACAAGGACAGTGTGACCCAGGGACCGCTCTGGGCCAGGCTCTCTACACCCATCATCTCTATGAATCTCCTAACGATTCCGTGTGGCCAATACTGGTATTAAACCCACTTGACGGTTGAGAAACTGAGGCTCACAGAGGTAAATAGGCAAGTTCTCGCAGATAAAGTAGCTGTCTCACTCGGAATGTGAACCCAGATCTAGCTGACTCCAGTGCTCCTGTAGGTAACCACTAGTCTAGACTGACTTCAACCCTTAACTGGTAAAATTTATCCAGAAGAGAAATGATCCGTTAAATCAAGTTTGCCAGTGATGTTGTTCGAACTTAAATGCTCTTACTGATGTTTTTGGCTATGTGTTCTATCAGTCATTGAAGAGGTATGTTTTTTAAAAATATCCTGTGCATTTGTGTATTGCTACTTTCAGTATTGTCAACTTTTGCTTTGTATATTTTGAGGCGGTGTTACTAGGTGCCTATAAATTTAGAATTTAACAGTTCTCGTTGGGAAAAAAAGAAAAAACCTTTGATCATCGTAAAATATCCCTCTTCATCTCTAGTAGTGTTTTCCCCTTAAAGTCTACGTTGTCATTAATATAATTCTGGCAGTGGCTCAGTTGGTATCCAGCTCTTGGTTTTGGCTCAGGTCATGATCTCAGGGTCCTAGGATCAAGCCCAATATCGGCTCTGCGCTCAGTGCAGAGTCTACTTAGCCCTTTCCATCCCCTTCTGCTTCTCTCTCTCTCTCTCAAAGAAATAAGTAAAATCTTTAAATATATATATAATTGGTGGCCACACTGGTTTTTCTTTTGGTTAGAATTTTCATAGTGTATCTTGTTCCTACTTTTTCTATCAATCTTTGTTTTAAATTTTAGATGCATCTCCTCTAAATAGCATATCACCTTTGTAAAATCCACTTTGACACTCTTTGTCTTTTAGTCCATTTATAGATAATGCAGTCGCCGGTTTATTGGGGTTTAAATCTACCTTCCTGCTCAGTGCCAACTGTACAATCTGTGTGATGCTCCCTTTTCTTCCTTTATTGCCCTCTTTTGAGTCAGTGGCTTCCTGTCATTCCATTTGTCTCTCTATTAGCCTGGAAATTCTCTCCTCTTTTACTAGTCGTTTCATAATAGCAAGACAATAGCATTCAGCCTTGACTTACCAAAATCCAGTAGTAACTGATTAATTTCAATTAATCACTCTTTAACTGTTTTTTTTAACAGTCCACCTAATGGCTATAATCTGCATTCTTGACTTACCAAGATCTAACATTAGTTGATAATTATTCGCTTCTTCTTGGGAAGGCAATGACTGTAGAACACTAACTTTGCTCCCCACCTCCAGATTTGTATGCCACTCTTGTCGTTTTTTAAACTATTCTTTTATTTAGTTTAGTTTAGTTTTGTTTTGTTTTTAAGTAGGTCCCGTGCCCAGCATGGAACCCAATGCAGGGCCTGAACTAACAACCCTGAGATTAAGACCCGAGCCAAGATCAAGAGTCAAATGCTTACCTGACTGAACAAACCAGGTGTCCCATAGACTATTCCCTGTATTTTAAAGACCGGGAGACCTTATCCCTATTTCTCTATAGTCAATATTCATGTCCACACATTACCTTCCTTGTTGTCTTCTCTGCTCATCCATAGGGGATCATTGTTCTTCTGTCTGAAGAGAACCTTTTAGTGTTTTCCTTCAGCATGGCTGTGCTGATAATAAATTCTCTGATTTTTGCACATGCATCTTTGGAAATTAATATTTAACCTTCATTCTTAAAACACATTTTGACCAAGGATTGACTTCGGCATTGGTGATGACATTCTCCCGGCGCATTACGGGTAGCGTTAGGTCCATCATTCCCTTGTCTCTCAGATCCTGTTGTTTCGACTTCAAAGTCATTTAAAAGCCTAACTCTTGTGCCTTTGTGTAATCTATTTTCCCTGGCCGCTCTCAAGATTTTCTTTTCTCTTGATATTTAGCAGCTTTATTATGATTTACACACGGATTTGTTTTCATTTACCTTGTTTGGCATTCCCATGGGCTTCTTGAGTCCTTGGCTGGATGTTTTGCGTTGGTGCGGCACTCAGGTGACCTACCCCACAGGCAGCAGGAAGCTGCTGAAGGCTTTTGAACAGGGCACTGGTATGATTACATTGTGATCAATAATAATGGTGAAAGGCGCCTGGTGGCTCGGTCGGTTAAACGCCTACCTTCAGCTCAGGTCACGATCCCAGGGCCCTGGGATTGAGTCCCACATCAGTACCCTTGCCCAGTGGGGAGTCTGCTTTTCCTTTCCCTCTGCCCCTCCCCCCTGCTTGTGCTCTTTCTCTCTCTCTCAATTAAATACATAAACAAAATCCTATAAAAATAATAATAATAACGGTGAAAACCAATAGCTATAATTTTCCACGTACTAGGCATTGTTCCAAACGTTGTGTCTCTCTCCAACATTTCTCCTCTCCGTGTTATAGATGAGGGAATCAGGGCTCCTAGTCACTCGCGAGGTAGCCAGCCCATGGCCAGCCCTCCTGTCAGTAGGAGACCGAAGGCTGTGTTCGTCTGCCTTCAGTCACTGGGGCAGAGCCACTAGGCACACGCGCCTCTTCACACTGAAATTAATCAGGACTGGGTAAAAGTCAAACTTGAGTTCCTCAGTCACCCCAGCCGCATTCTGAGTGTCTGAGAAGGGGATGTGGCTACCACTCAGCACAGACACGAAGCTTTGCTCTCACAGCAGAAAGTTCTGTCAGACCGAGCTGTTCCACAGCCGGGTAACCGGCACAGCACCACGAAGAACGCGCCGGGAGGAAGTAAATGAGAAGGTGGAGGCCGCTCATCACAGGCCCGAGGGCCCCAGAGCCCAGGGCAGTGGGGGCGGTGGGCTCGCCAGGGCAGGGACAGAGATGAGGACTGGGTGTGGGAGGGGTCGGAGCCGTAGGCCTGGGGATCGCTGGGCGTGAGAGACGGCGTGGCAGCACAGGAAGACCCCACAGGCTGGGGCGGGGAATGGGGGGCCGTTCATCAGATGGGGAGCGTAGCTAAAGGCAGAGTCAGGGCCGGACGTGGCTCTCGCAGCATATGAGAGAGCCTGCTGAAATAGAAGTCAGAGCGTGTGTAGGGGGGGCGGGGGCGGGGCGGGGAGGATGTACCCGGAGGAGGCTAAGGCCCAGAGAGGGTAGATGGCTTTGCCAGGGTACCCTCGCTACAGCCCTGTGCCACACTGCTCGGAAGAAAGCTCAGCGGGGTTCTTCTGGGTCTTTGATTACTTCTGTGACTCCCCCTCCCCTCAGCCCCCTAAGAAACAGCTTGTGAAGCTGTTTCAGCACAAAATCCTCACATTCATTTAGGGGAGTTTGCTTCATTTCCTGATAGTGCCAGAGCCCTGAGCTCAGCAGGTGCTTCCAGAAGGTTATTATTCCGGAAAGAACAGCACAGCTGCAGGGTTGCAGAATACCCAGCAGAGGGCAGCATCGAGCGCCTGCAAGCTCACCTTGACTATTACCTGAACAAGGGGGGATTCAATGGGCAAGTTCACCAGCCCCGCCCTGCCCATAAATGTTCTTTTGCAATCTGCGATTCTTAGAAGACATTGCTTAGCAAGCCCCTAGAGCGGTTTCCACTGGTGAGTGTGCTAAAAGTGGCAATGACAGTTAGGATAATAAGCCTAATAATATCATCTACCAAGTACCCAGCATGGGCCAGTTCCTAGCGGCACCGGAATGACGCCCCCTGGTGGACATTCCTGTCCATCTCTACAGATTCCCGCACCTGATGTGCGAATAGAGCCCTCAGAAAGTACTGGAGCAACACTGAACATTTTGAATCCCCAAAATAACCCTATGAGGCGTATTGGGATCATTGTCCCCATTTGACAGATGAGGTCACTGTTCAGCAGTCACACGGCTTGCTGGGGACCCAGGGGACCCCGAGGGGATCGGAGCCTGAGCCCTGGGCGGGCAGAGCTCGGCCCTCTCCACTGGGGGGGCGGCTCCTGTGAGCCTTCTGCCACCCTGTGCTCGCCTGTGACCCCTGCCACCCAGGCTGCAGCCCCCCCTCACCCCCCCGGGACTCCCCCATGGCCATCAGCCCTCCTGGAGGAAGTTCCCCTGAGTGCATTATGATCGCATTAGCGGCGAGCACGTGCTTTCATCGTTATTTCAGGTTGAAGAGAAGCTTCAGGAGGATTCCAGAAGGAAATTGCTCCAGCTACAAGAAATGGGGAACAGAGAGAACCTCATTAAAGTCAATTTGGAAAGGGCAGTAGGTCAGGTAGGCCAGCTCCAGAGCCCCTTTCAGTGGCCCACATTCCCTGTGGGCTCTCTTCACCCAAGCCCTGGTGGGATGCGTGAGGAGGACGGTGGCCATGGTTGAATTCTCCCTTTTATCCCAGAGGAGAAGCCGTGTGTGGCTCTGTGTCCCAGTGGAGCAGAAGCCTGGAGCAGGCTTCTCCGGCTGGCGAGCTGTCCGCACAAGCAGCCCCCCGCCGTCTGAGAGGCAGGCAGCCCTCCCGGCTCCACGCCCACCCCAGTTAACCCGCTGCGTGGTTTCCGGTTGGGAGAAGTTTGAGCCTCTTGATCCCAGGGTGTTTCTAGTACTTTCTTCCTCACATTTTTTGTCCTGACATTTACATGATCTCGCTTCCTCTGTTCACCAGCAGATGTCACAGTCAGTGTCCTTAAGGAGATAAAGTAAGACCCCAGGACGTCAGCGCGCGCGCTGGATGGGGAAGTCCCTGGGCAGGGCGGTGAGCGGGCTCGGCCACGCTCATCTGGGGCTGCCGTTTCTCTAATGCTCTGGCCCCAGGTGGCCCAGTGGCCCTTCCTCTTCCGTGTGGCACAGATGTGAGGGTCAGAGCACGCAAACGAGACTTCACCAAAGGCTAAGGGAGACCAAACGGGAAGCCAGGATGAGGGGCACTGACCCTCCAGAATGTGGCCCTCTAAGCATAGCCGGCCTTAGACTTCTCCCCAAGGGGCTCTTTCCTAGCAACCACAGACAGCTGCAGGGGACCCAAGAACATTGTGTGTGTGTGTGTGTGTGTGTGTGTGTGTGCGCGCACACATGCACACACACATGCTTTTTTCTCTGGGAAGGAGGGTCCACCATGTCGCCCGTTGGATTCTCAGAAGGGTCTGTGAACCACCAAGACAGGTTAAGAACCACAAGCCTTAAAGGAGCCCTCTGTCCCACGAGGCCCAGCTCCCAAAGCCCTTCCGAGCCTTCACAGGGCAGTGTGACCTGGCTTTGTGAGAGGCACACACGAGTTAAATAATGATGCGGACTGTTGGACAGATCTTAAAGCCCCTTCGACAGATGTCACCCCCAGTGCCTTCTGTGCAACATGCCGACACAGCAAGGGCAGAGAGCCTGCCAACCTGGGCCTCCCTTTGTGCACCCAGACTAGACCCTCACCTTTCCCGTGCTCTGCAGCCCCCAACACACACCAGATTTGAAGACATGATCTGTGTTACTTGCCCAAGTACCAAGGACCAGGTTATGGCTCTGGGGAGAAGTCATTTGGGAGGACCCTCAGAGACACTGAGATTCCTCCAGGTCTAGACCTAAGAGACAGAGGATGAGCCCTGTCTCTGCCACCTTCTCATCCCACCCCTGTATTTCCATGGCCCTGCTCCCTGTCTGAGATTCTGCCCCTCCCCAGGCAAGTGGCTCCCGGACGGAGCCCATGAACCAAGGACCTGTGCCTGGGCAGTGCTGTCGGGTGCCTCTGGTGGCCATGGGAGTCCATCACCCATGGGGCCCTCTCTCTACATGACCTCTTCCTGGGCTACTGAGGACCGTCCCCTTGGCTGTGGATCCGGAAGATGGCCTGGGGTGCCTTGAGACACGCCCCACCCCGGTCAGCTCTGGGCAGGCTGATGGCAGGAGTGTCCTTCAGAGATTCATCAGTCCACTCTTGGGTTCCCAGAATCCCACAGAATATAGTAAACCCTGTATATGAGGACCTTTTGACTTTTAAGCTGGCGTTTGTGGTCCCTTCAGGGCTCCGTTTTACTTTTTTGTTGTTGTTTGTTTTGTGTATGTGTGTGTTTTCTTTTTTCTTTTTTGGTTTATTTTTTATTTTAATTTTTAGGGCTCTGTTTTAGAATCAATGACCTTATTTTGCCAGTGAGCCAAAAACCCGGGCCGTGTTAGTAAATTCTCAGAGAAAGTGGGGCTTCTTTGCCTCTCACTTCTCCGGGAACCAGACGCCGTGAACTTAAACTTCTGTGTGCCCCGATTTAATTTAACTGTGCTGTTTCATCAGCCGTAATCTGAAAACACCAGCGCCCAGGAGGCACTCGATAAAAGCCAGTTGAACCGAAGTAGAGGACCCGGTTTTCTGACAGATGTCTCTGCCCGCACGCATCTGATGAATATGTATTGAGCGCCCACTCCGCCAGGCACTGTACCAGGCTCTGGGGAGACAAAGACAGTAGCCACCGGGTTCGACACACGTACGGTCAGAGGCCCAGAATGGCAGAAGGGAGCACGTTGTCCTCTCGCCAGGCACCCGGGCTGATGACACCATTTACTTCGGCTGACAGGCTCAATATTTATTTCACAGTCTGCAGCCAACTTAACAATTATGGAAGAACGCTCCGGGCCCCAGACTTCCCACTGGATAATTGGCAGCAAGTGGCTCTTCCGAGGGCGCGCAGCGCGTGTGCGCTAGCCCACGTGGGTCGGCTGGGTCGGCAGGCCGACCTAAAAAGTAATTAAAGCCCGCTGCTCTGTTCTCTTCTGTCGGCACCGCCCCTTCCAGCGAGAGGTGAAGATTTTCATGACCCATAATGACCGTTAGCGGTGCGCGCGCGGACCCTCCTCCCTCTGGACCCCGGCCCCGGAAACGCCACACCCGGGCTTGCGGGCCCCCCGCCAGCCCCGCTCACTCTGTCGCCCTCCCTTTGTGCTATAGCTGGAGCATTTCAGAAGTCAGGTCATCAAGGCCACCTACGGACGAGTGAAGCCGTTCCTGGACAAGCCCATCACCGATCAACAGGTTGGTCTCGCGCTGTCACTCCCCCCTTCGGGGACCTGGGACTCCAGACCCTGGGAGCATATGCTTCTGTGTTCTGTTGGTGGCACATATTTTTCACACTGTTGCTACACCATAAAGATTTGTTTTGATTTTATGGGATTTCCTGGCTTTTAAAGTAAAAGCCAGTTAAACTCCCTTGAAATGTTTCTGTGAAAATCAAATTAAACCACTCAGGCCTATTTCTGGTCTCCAGACACACACGTTTACCCTTCATTAGCAAAAAGGGGGGGGCTGCCTCTCTGTAGACGATGCGTTCTCACTTCTTCCTTCTGAAGGGAAGTGATGGTAATGGGGGGGGACTTCTGGCCATAACGATTACCTTGTCGTTCTTCCGATTTTCTTTCCAACGCTCTGTGTCCATGCATATGTGACGCTGCAGACACTGACATTGGCTCTCGTCGGCTGTGGACACTGACCTATTTACAAGTCCACAGCATCGGGCTCCGTGTTACAAATCCCTGCTACCGTGCAGAAGACTCTAGAACAAACTCATGACAACATTGCAGATCTTTGGCTCTTAAAATCCATCTTTGATCCTGGGAGACATGTCCCAGGGACAGAGCCGATGTCTTCCTCCACAGCCATCGGCCAGACACGCCGGGGCCTCCCCACTCACCTGTGGCCCCGGGAGCTTGAAGTAATGCTCCCAGCCCCCCTCCCAGAGCCACCCTGTCCTATAAGTCTCTCTTTCCTTTTTCTCACCAGCTAATAGAGAAGATTACCCAGGTCACTGAGGACAACATCAACTTTCAGCAGAAAAAATGGACGCTGCAGAAGGAGACTCAGCTCAGCAATTCCAAACAGGAGGCGATCACAGAGAACCTCGAGAAGCTGAAGGCATCTTTAGACAGCTGCCAGGTGGCCTCTCTCGGCTTTTTACAAATGTCCCCTTCGTCTCATTCTTGTGCTGCTGGTTTGGGAAATTGCCCAGCGTTTGTGGAGCGGGTCGGGGAGAAATGCTCTGCTCTCTTTTGTCCTTTTCTCTTGTTGGAGAAATCTGTTTGGGAGCAGAAAACAAAGAGCCTCAAAAAAATGCCTCCCAGGTGAATTTAGTGTGGCCAAAGGAAAGAGGCCTGACACGCTTCTGAGACTGACTTGGGGAGGCCCCAGGCCCCAGCATAAATTAATAAGTTAGTCCCCTGTTATTTCCAGAGAAACCAAAGAAACATTCCTGCTCTTTATCTGAATTACTATTGCTTTTTTTTTTTTTTTTTTGGCCCACCAGTGTAAAAGCTATTGTTTTAGGGTCTGTGTGTGTGCATGTGTGTGCCTCTTTTGCTTTTGACTCTGGAGGAGACGGGCCCAGAAGTCCGCCTGAACCTCCCGCAGCTCCCACACCGAAATGGAACCTTCCAGAACAGGCAGCTGCTTCTGCTTTCTCTGGAAATAAGCAGCTACTATTTGGGGAGCCTGCGCAAACGCTGGCTTGTCAGCACCCTTTCGAATCAGGAAACCCCGCTTTCCGGCCAGCTGAGGCGTTGATCTCAACAGGAATTTTGACGAACGGGAGTCGCCAAACTTGGTTCCCATTGCCGTTCTTGGTGATTTGGCTTTGGAACCACAGATACCTAAAAGTGGGGTCTCTTTGACCATCCAAAATCCCAATTAGAGTGCAAAAAAAAAAAAAAAAAAAAGTGAAAGCTGCCCCCAAAGAAGGTAGATACAGCGGAGCCGTCCCAGTGCGCCCAGCATGGGGCACGGTCCACTGCACGGCCAAGGCGACAGCGCCTCTCTTCAGGTGCCGTCTCCGGCGACAGGGTCTGGGCTCATGACCCCATGTCTCTCCAGGCTTGCATGAAAATGTCCTGCTGTAGCAGGGACCTGAGGAAGGAGGTGGACGTGCTTCAGAACCTTCAGGTGAGCCCGCCTGTTTCAGGGCTCCAGAAGGTGGCGCTGGACATCCTGCGTGTGTCGCTATCCTGGCTGGAGGACACGGAGCGTCTCCTCCGGGACGTCGGCATCCAGTTACCCAGCTCCGACACAGGTGACTGGCGCTGTTTTTTTCCCTCACATAGTTGCCTGACTCTAAAATGTCGCGTTGAATCTTGTCATGATGGGACATCTGTTGAGGAAGGCTTCTTAGGTATGTGGCCGAGCATGCCTTTCTGCAGACGTTCTTTGAGAAGAGATTTTCCTCGGGGGTGAAAAAAAAAAAAAGAAAGTGAGACATGATAACTGAAGATATGAGACATGACACACGCAAAAGGAAAATTAAAGCAAAATTATGCTAAATCCTCTTTCTTAGAGGATTTATATATATATATACATATATATAATTTTTAATAGACTTTTTTTAGGGCAGTTTTAGGTTAACAGCAAAACGGAAAGTATTGTGCAGAGACTTCCCTTGTACCCCCTGCCCCCCCACATGCCCAGTCCCCCCCATTATCACCATCCCCCACCAGAGTGGTACATTTGTTAGAGCTGGTGATCCTACACGGACACGTCATTACCGCCAGACACCACGCTTCACGCTGGGGCTTACCCTCGGCATTGCACGTTCTGTGGGCTTGAACAAAGGTGTCATACATCTACCATTATTGAATCGTGCAAGATGGTTTCATTGCCCTAAAAATCCTCTGCTCTCTTTCTATTCGTCCCTCCCCCAACCTCCAGCTCCTGGCAGTCACCGATCTTTTCACTGCCTCCATGGTTCTGCCTTTCCCAGAACCTCATG